>JAWNOD010000295.1:547500-685000 GCA_035046225.1 Drosophila pegasa
AAAAACTTGATTTATGCGCTATATATAAAGACTTTAACAATTTAAGTTTTAGTTTTTATCAAATTATTCATTAAACATTATAGAAAAATTATTATTTTTCTTTTTAAAATTATTTTAAATGTTTTATGATAGTTTTTTATTTGTTATAATTATTTTTTAAAAAATTTTAAAATATTTTTTATAGTTATTTTTGTAGTTATTATAAAGGTAAATTTTAGAGGTATCAATTTTAAAGTCTTTTATGCTGTACAAATTTTATATACAAATTATATATATTTATCCATAGTCTATATTCTAGATAAACCAAAATTAAAGAAGAAAAAAAAATAATCTATAGCTGCTATGATTTGATATTGCCCTATAATACTAGTGTTAATGAAAACGATTCGAAAAAGAGATATATTATCATGTCCAGAATGTTGGAAACATTCAAGAGCACAGCTTTATAATATATTATTATGTATTTATTATTTATACCAGAATGATAAGAATGATGAGAATGATGATTTCAAGAGAACAGTAATACTTTCTATACGAACTCTTGCTATCTCTTAATGATTTTTTTTCAAAAAATATTAACAATATATAGTTTTTTTTTCTTTGTGGCAAAAATAAATAAAAATAATTTTTTATTCAATTTTGTTTTTTTTTTATAGATATAGGTATTCCACAAAAGAAGACCTACTTTTGGGGGATACCCATATCTATAAAAAAAAAAGCCTTCTATACTATGCCATATTTAATGGTATATCATTTTTGGGACTCTGACAAATATGATTGATTATTATGAATAAATTACTAATTCTTCCAAAATATATAGAAATTTCCCTATATATATATTTATATACTTTTTTTATTGATTGACATTTGACCATTTGCTTTGAGTACAACCGCACTCTATAATATTATAATGAAAGCAACTGTAGGCACTAAAATCATGCACTGATTTAAGAATGGGCATTTAAGAAATATATATTTAAAATTTTTTTAAGTTTTTAATATTTAGAAGCATCATAAAGTTGATTTTAGATAAAGGTATATACCAAATATTATATATAAATATCTTTTTAATTGTAATATATGTTTGGAAATAGTTCTCTTTTATATATATTATTCTAAAGAAAAATGCATTTGGTTTAAGCTTTTCGTAGTGCAGCACTGCTATTTTTATGCACACAATTTTATAATTTTTCTTTTCTTGCAAATCCTTTAGAGAAATCTCCGCAAGTTTTGAAAAATTACATAGAAATGTCTGGGGATATGAACTGGTTAAACAATGCTCCAGGGTCAAGTCTTGTGCAAAGTTTAGATTTGTGCAAGCGCCGCCCACGCCCTCGTATTGGGAGTTGGGAATTACAGGCAATATGTATATATAGAGTTATATATGGTATATATATAGTATATATAACTCTATGTATATGTATATAATATATGTTTTTATTATATATATATATATATATATATATATATATTTATACATATTTATATATTTTTTTTTATATATTTATATTTATATATATATATATATATATATATATATATATATATATATATATATATATATATATATATATATATATATATATATATATATATATATATATATTTATTTATATATATTTTTATATACATTCTATTTTCCATAATTAGCACCCTTGTTGCTTTTTATGTGTTGTTGCCAAGCCCTCGACAACAACAACAACAACAATAGCAACAACAACGTCTTCATCGTTGGGGTTTCTGTTCAATCTCCAATGCAAATTGGCTGCTGACGCGAATGTCGACGACTAAGACAAAGGAAACAGGAGTGCGCGGGCAACGTGAGAGCGAGAGCGAGAGAGAGTGTGTGCGGCGTGAACAAAGAAGCAACAGCGGCAACAGGCGAAGGGTTGGGAACAGGGAAATGCACTTGGCCGGGGCTGCTGGCTGGCGCAATGCATTGGGCCAGACAACAAAGCGTTGCCTGCGCTACAAGTGAAGCAGAGAGTGTGGAGAGAGAGAGAGCAAGAGAGTAAGGGAGAGAGTGAGTAAAAGAGCGAATGAAGTTCACTTTTCAATATTAATTAGCAAACGAAATTAATGCAGCGGCGACAAGTTTTGGCGCCTAAAACTTTAATTGAACGCAACAACTTTTTCTTATTTTCCAAAACAAACGAAACGAAACACACACAGACAGCACACAACTACACAAATACGCACGCAGCAGCACTCACACACACACAAACAGAAGCACGCAAAAAAGAAGAGAAAAAAAAAACAACAATAAACAGCCGAAATTTGGCGAGTTCAGTGAACCAAACCGTGAACCAGTGTGAATGAGAAAAGGAAGCTGAGAGAGTTCTTTGGCACCAGTTCACCGCTTACGTTTTGATTTCTATTAATTTGATTTTTTTTTATATTCACATATATATCATATATATTTCTTTTTTGTCTTTGACTTTTTGCTGTTTGCTCTGCCACTTCACTTTTATTTTGCAATCAAAAGCCAGAGCGCGCTATGCGAAATGTAACGAACGACTGACGGGCAGCGCCGCTGCTGCGTTCCGCCGTTGGCGACTGCTGTCGCGGCGGCAGCGACGATGGCAGCGACAGCGACGGCGGCAGCGGCGCAACGCAGCAACCAACAAAGAGGCAAAGAAAAGGCAACAAAAGCCGCATACAGGTGGCAGTGACGAGTGCAGCGCAAAGTAACGCAACAAGCAGCGCCTCAATTGCAAAATGGACAAATAAGAACAACAATACATGCACACACACATACGTGTGCATACGCATATTGAATGCAATAAAAAAAGCTAAATCAAGCTAAATCTGAGAACAGAGTCACAATAATAACAGCGCATGTGTGTGTGCGTGTGTGTGTGCGTATGTGAATGCGCAAGGTGAGTGCAAAAGTCTATATGCACTGCGCACCAATTACCGTTAGAAATGTTAACCCAATATTCTTGTTATTGCTGTGCCTGATATTCTTGTTGTTGCTGTTGTTGCTGTTGTCGTCGCTCGCTGCCTAAGTGTGGGCACATAAAACCGGAGAGCCATGACACAGCTACAGCCGCGTACGAAATTGCCACCATCGAGCATGCGTGCCACACTCACTGTCATAAAAGTAAGTACACACATGTGGAGTACACTGCTTGCCACACATATGCGAACTAAGCAATTAATTTAAATCTAAATTAGACAGAAAATAAACTTTTCAAGTGAAAAAATAAAATAAAATAAAATATATTAAAAAAAAATATACGAAAAAAATAAATACATAAAAAAACATATAAATTAAAATAAATAAAACTTTTCAAATTTTATAAATATATAATAAAAATATATATTGTAAAACATTATATATAATAAAATGCATGTAACTATTGAAATTAAATAAATAAAAAATAATAATACATATAATAAAATAAATCAAATTATTCAAATTAAATTAAAAATATAAAATATTATATATATAAAAAAATAAATAAAACTATTCAAATATAATAAATAAATAAAAAAATCTATACAAAAAATAGAAAAATTATTTGTATATGAGAAAGTACTCAAAAAAATATAAATATAATAAAATACATACAACTAATTAAATTAAATTAAAAATACAATATATAAAATATTATATATAATAAAATAAATAAAATGATTCCAATTAAATAAATAAATAAAAAAAGTCTATACAAAAAAAAAAATATTTGTATATTCGAAAGTTCTCGAATGAGTTGACTATAAAAAGATCTGCAACTTGGATCGCATTCTAAGTAAATAACATGAAATCACATATAGATCATATATGCAATGAAAGCTATCTTCAAATCTAAACAGACTGCAGTAAAAGTATGCATAAACACACACGCCTTCCCAGCCGGCACCATAATTATGAGCTTCACTGTAAATTTATACAATATGCCGGGAGTAACGGGAGTAAGAACATCGGTGTCAGTCGCCGTATTGTTTATATATGTATGTATTTGTAGCTTTATGTGCTAAGTTGCCGTCGGGTTCCGTGACTGCCCCCGTCTAGCATTACCTTGCTCAATCCCCCATCCCCTACGATCTCCACCGTGTTGCAAGCGACTGGCGATCACCGGTTTAGTGCAGCTGATTCAGAAACGAATTCAGCATGTTCTTATTCAATTAACAATACGCATTTACAGTTATGTATATGTGCAACACACAACAAAGCAGCAACAACAACAACAACAGCGAGCATTTTTAATACTCGCCCCCAATCATGGTATTCATTTCTTATCGCTGTTGTTGTAATTCAAGCGCTGCGATTTCATTTTTCTTCTTCTTCGCTTTTTCGCGCGCGCCTTTAACGTCAATAGAACTTTTGCGTTGTGTTTTTATACCCTGCACCGAGCGGAAAGTAAACAGGTAGCTTTGATCCCACATAAATCTACATCTATTTATAATTAATCAATCTGAACTATATCAAACTGTCTGTCAATGTAATCACCGATTAGTTTTGGTATAAATAACATTCAAAATAACATTTCAATTATATTATTTTCTCTTATTATTCGCATGTACAGGGTATATTTCAGCTATATATCACACTTTCGCTCACAAACACAAAGAGGAAAGCCCAACGGAGCAACAACACAACACGCATTACACACACACACACACTCACAGAGCAGCTGTTGTTGTTATTGTTATTGTGATTTCGTGGTGTCTTTCTTTTTGGCTGAGGTCAATATCGTCAGTGGCAACGGTACAAATAGAAATATGAATAACTGTTTATGTACGAACAAAAAGAAGCAAATAAATAAATAAATAAAGACGCAGAAAAATGCGCACTGCTTTTGGGTAAAAGAGACAACATGAGGCACTATCGCAAAATGCGAAAACAAAAAAGAAATAAATAAAAACAGAAAACATCCAACAGCTGATGAAACAGAAATAATAATCTTATCAGACCGCAAAAGAAAATAATAACACAAAATTTATTGCGTTGCGACGCCAGCGACGCAGTCGGCAAAAATGCCAGCCAGTGTGTGCGAGCGCAAGCGAATGCTAAAGCAAAGCGAGAGTGAGACAGGGAGAAAGCGTAAACAAAAATACAGCGCAGAAACAGCTGTGTGTCTGTGGTGGCGTTACCGACGCCTCGACACACACATGCGCAATACACAGCTGCTCACAGCGTGTCTGTGTGTGTGTGGGTACGCACGGTTCAATACTCAAGCACAACAAACAAAACCAACCAACCAACCACACACGACAACGCAGTGGTCCTTGGCTTCCTACGAACAGCTGAGACTAGGGAAAACAGCGGAGCCAGCGAAAAGGCCGCGAAAGAGAGATCAGATGAATGAACTTTCATAGCGAAGCTCTCGCTCTCGCTCGCACTTGCTAATGTTTATCGCACTTCGGAGTTGCTAAAAGACGCAATTTGTTTAGCAGCCTCCCGCTCCCTACACACACATACACATGCACTCATTATCTACATATACATGTGTAGGCTCACATGTATGTAAGGAGACGAAGAAAATACAGTAAAACAAAATTCTTGTTTGGACTTTTTTTTTGTTTTTTTTTTGCATACGCAGCAAACTGCGTTGCAGTGGCAACATTTGCGTTTTGTTGTTGTTTTTACTGCAGTGGCTCGCTACCTCTCTCTCTCTCTCACACCATCGCCTGCTATGGGAAGGAGGGGAGAGCAAAACAAAGCTAATGTATGTGAATACATAATAATTTGGTCGCTAGCTAAATACATACGTAAATATATACATATGGGTATTGTTGTATGCATGTAACTATGGATAATATGAACAGGGAAAGAATTGTAAAGGAAAAAAACAGCAACAAATGGCAAATTTTTGGGCACGCAAAACGTATGACAACTTACGGTTCTGTTGCAATTACAGTTGCAGTTTTCTCGTGTGTTTGTTGTTTTGTGCGCTACACAGACAACACACACACACAGTCAAACACACGCACACCAAACAGTCAAGCGCAACACACAAACACACACACACACACGCACGCACGCACACAAACAAAACGGAGCAGCAACGACCCACTGAGTAAATGACACTTGATTGTGGTTCTTTACACCGTTTGCATAATACTAATGCAACACTTTTGCATTATTAAGATTTCGATGAATTTATTGAACCGAATACAATATTTGTTTGCGTTCGCTCATTTTGCGTGCTTTTCTGCTGTGGGGGGCGCTGGTGTGTTTGTGCGATTGTGTGTGGGGAATTTATAACAGACCTCAGTTGTTTCCAACACTCTGGTCACACTCACCACGCGACCAACTATCTATATCGATAGCTATCGATAGCAAACGAAGTTGCGCTACGGCCGCCGCTGTCGCTGCACAAAAAGCAACGCACACACAATTCCCACATTGCATATAGCACGCGCCCGACCAAATTTGCCATGGCATAATCAAAAAGGAAAATCGCTACCATTCTGTTCAGTGCGTGTGTACAATAAATTCGAAACCGTTGAAAGACGGCGCTGGCCCAGTGCAATAGTCGTTGGTGGTGAGGTAAGCATTAATAAGTGTGCAAATCCCAAGGCCTCGCAGCCAGATAATAAATATTTATGTACATAGAAATAGGCAGACACATATATATATATATACATTATATATATGTATACATTATATACTCGCTGCAAAGGAGAGCAGCGCAGCAAAGTGCACGAAATCGTTTCAATAAATTTGTTATTGAAATGCAATCAAAACAAAGGAGCTTGCAGCTGGCTTTCAGCTCGACTTATTGTTGCAAATGAATCACACGCACACACACACACACACATACACGCACGCAGCGCATTTATCTACTTGTTAAATTACAACTCGGGGACCCTGAAATCGTCAATGCAGCCAAAACAAACCGTTTTAAGGCTAAAAACTAGCTGGAGGCAGAGCAGAAAAAGGCTAGACTTACAGCCGGCCAGATTACGGCTGTGATAAATAGCTAAAGATTATCATTTTGCAAATTCGGCCAAAAAAAATAGTTTTATTTGTTTTCTAACAAGGTCGTCAGCCGCAAACAGAGTAAATCAAGCCAAATCAATAGCTGAAAAAAACCCAGCCAAAACAAACTGATTTAAGGCTAAAAACTAGCTGGAGGTGGAACAGAAAAAGGCTAGACCTACAGATTACGGCTGTGATAAGTAGCTAAAGATTATAGCTTTGCCAATTCGGCCAAAAAAAAATAGTTTTATTTGTTTTCTAACAAGGTCGTCAGACGCTAACAGAGTAAATCAAGCCAAATAAATAGCTTAAAAAAACCCAGCCAAAACAAACCGTTTTAAGGCTAAAAACTAGCTGGAGGCAGAGCAGAAAAAGGCTAGACCTGCAGCCGGCCAGATTACGGCTGTGATAAGTAGCTAAAGATTATTGCCAATTCGGCCAAAAAAAAGCAATAATAGTTTTATTTATTTTCTAACAAGGTCGTCAGCCGCTAACAGAGTAAGTCAAGCCAAATCAATAGCTGAAAAAAAATCCCAGCCAAAACAAACTGATTTAAGGCTAAAAACTAGCTGGAGGCAGAGCAGAAAAAGGCTAGACTTAGAGCCGGCCAGATTACGGCTGTGATAAGTAGCTAAAGATTATAGCTTTGCAAATTCGGCCAAAAAAAATAGTTTTATTTGTTTTCTAACAAGGTCGTCAGTCGCTAACAGAGTAAATCACGCCAAATCAATAGGTGAAAAAAACCAGCCAAAACAAACTGATTTAAGGCTAAAAACTAGCTGGAGGCAGAGCAGAAAAAGGCTAGACTTAAAGCCGGCCAGATTACGGCTGTGATAAGTAGCTAAAGATTATTGCCAATTCGGCCAAAAAAAAAGCAATAATAGTTTTATTTGTTTTCTAACAAGGTCGTCAGCTGCTAACAGAGTAAATCAAGCCAAATCAATAGCTGAAAAAAAACCCCAGCCAAAACAAACCGATTTAAGGCTAAAAGCTAGCTAGTAGATAAAGCAAAGTAAATGGCTAGATTTATAGCTAGCTCTGATAAATAGCTAAATATTATAATTCTGCAAAAAAAAAAAAACCATAATAGTTTTATTTATTTTCAAACAAGGTCGTAACAGTAAATCACATCAAATCAATAGAGGAAAAAAAAAAACCAGCCAAAACAAACTGATTTAAGGCTAACAAACAGCAACAACAACACAAAAAAAGGCCAAATCTAGATTTAGATAGCGAACAATAATTGGTTTATCTTTGGCTTTTCAAGTAACTCGGCTAAAGGTTATAAATTTATAACGCTTTACGCTTCATTGATTGCCAATTAGCAAGTCGATGTTTTCAATGTAAAATTAATAAATTTACTTTTTTTTGAAGGCAATTTTAGTTATTTGATTGCCTTTGGTATATCGACCTCGATGCAGAACGCAATAGATCAAAATTTGCTGGCATTGCCCGATAAAGTAAAGGAATCGAACGACAATTGAAATTGGTTTCAAAATGTTTTGCAGCTGATAAATAGATAGATAAAGATCTATCTATCTAATTAGATATATATATAAATAGATACATATGGACTCCGAGTATTAGGATCTTATAGAGCAACAAGATTTATTAGTTAAGCTTCAAGGCTTCGGCTTGCATTCAAATCAAGCTTTCTAATCTTAAAATCTCTTGGTATAAAAACAAGTTTTGCTGGTATATCTAAGACTCTCTAAGATCTGCAACTAGTTTTGCTAGAAGAATTTGACTGGATTTCAAAATACGAATCCTGCTTTACAAGATGACTTTTAAATTTTTGAATTATCTGGTTTAATAACTGAGTTATAGATAGTTAGATCATGGCAAATGGATATATTTATATGTAGGAAATTAAGGTATAAGGATATTATAGATCAAGCATCCGTTAAAAAGTATCCAGAAAGCTTTTGCTTGTTGCTTTCAAATCAAGTTTTCTAACCCTAAAATCATTTGGCATAAAAACCAGTTTTTCCACTATATCTAAGGCTCTCTAAGATCTACAACTAGTTTTGCTACAACAACTTGAGTGGATTTCAAAATACGAATCCTACTTTACTAAATGCTTTTTGAATTTTCGAAATATCTGGTTTTATTACTGAGTTATGGATAGTTAGATCATGATAAATGGATATATTTATATGGTGGAAAGCAAATTATTAGGATATTATAGATCAAGCATCAATCAAAAAGTTTCCAGAAAGCTTTTGCTTGTTGCTCTCAAATCAAGTTTTCTAATCTTAAAATCTCTTGGTATAAAAACCAGTTTTTCCACTATATCTAAGGCTCTCTAAGATCTGCAACTAGTTTTGCTACAGTAACTTGAGTGGATTTCAATATACGAATCCTACTTTACTTAATGCCTTTTTAATTTTCGAAATATCTGTTTTTATTGCTGAGTTATGGATAGATAGATCTGCGTGCGCTTACCAACGTTTCAAGTCGGAGAAAGTCTTGCTTGGCTACGGGGTTAAATTTATTCAAGTCTAACTTATATCATTATACCCTGAGCCCATTGAAAATGGGAAATCAGGGTATTTTGTTGGATGTATGTAACAGGCAGAAGGAGGCGTGGCAGACCCCATAAAGTATATATTCTTGATCAGGACGACAAGAGAAATCGAGTGGGCAATGTCCGTCCGTCTGTCCGTATGTTTGAACGCGCCGATTTCAACCCCCATACGAGCTAGAGACTTGAAATTTTTTTTGTAGGTCCGTGTATAGCACTCGCAGATCGAGTTTGTTTTAAAAAAATCGATAACTATCCCCAATTAATTGTTATCGATTAAAAACAAAATCGAAATTCAGTTAAAAAATTCTATCTCGCCCATCTTTTAAGCTAGAGACACCAAATTTTATATTTAGCCTTATATGTATTTTATGTAATTTTGAATTTTGTATATTTTTGGATATCGGCCCCAATTTCCCCCGAATTCTATGAAAAACACAGATTCGACGGGGCTCAGGGTATCATTCCCTAGTAGGCCACGCCCGACTAGAGTTACCTTACTTGTTTCAGATATAGTCGACTGGGATTTACTATCATTTCCAGAAGCCTGGGAGCCTTTTCTCCAGTCAATGATTTTTCTCTCCGACTTCAACTAAAACTACACAACAAATCAGATTATATTTGTTATTGTCTCTTCTCTTCTGCAGTAAGCTGGAACATATATCAACTCAGATATAGTAAACATAGTCGACTGGGATTTACTAGCATTTCCAGAAACCTGGGAGCCTTTTCTCCAGTCAATGATTTTTCTCTCCGACTTCAACTAAAACTACACAACAAATCAGATTATATTTGTTATTGTCTCTTCTCTTCTGCAGTAAGCTGGAAGCATGCTGTGGACGGTGCATCTGGATGGCGGGCCCCAGCGGGTCAACCATGCAGCCGTGGGCGTCGGCGAGTTCATCTATAGCTTTGGGGGCTACTGCACCGGCGACGACTATCGCTTCAACGAGCCCATCGATGTGCACGTGCTGAACGTGCACTCGATGCGCTGGACCCTGGTGCCGCAGCAGTGCGACACGGACGGCGATCCGCTCAAGTATCCGCTGGTGCCGTTCCAGCGCTACGGCCACACCGTGGTGGCCTACAAGGAGCGCATCTACATCTGGGGCGGACGCAACGACGAGCATCTCTGCAACGTGCTCTACTGCTTCGACCCGAAGACGGCGCGCTGGACCCGGCCGACGGTGAGCGGATGCCTGCCCGGCGCTCGCGATGGCCACTCGGCGTGCGTCATTGGGAATTGCATGTACATCTTTGGGGGATTCGTGGACGAGATCAATGAGTTCAGCAGCGACGTGCACTCGCTCAATCTGGAGACAATGGAGTGGCGCTACGTGCAGACGTTCGGCGTGCCGCCGACGTACCGGGACTTCCATGCGGCCGTCGCGTACGAGGAGGAGCGCATGTATATCTTTGGCGGGCGCGGCGACAAGCACAGTCCGTACCACAGCCAGGAGGAGACCTATTGCCACGAGATCGTCTACCTGGACATGAAGACCAAGGTCTGGCATCGCCCCTTCACCGCCGGCAAGGTGCCCGTCGGCCGGCGCAGCCACAGCATGTTCGTCCACAACAAGCTGATCTTTGTGTTCGGCGGCTACAACGGCCTGCTCGACCAGCACTTCAACGACCTCTACACCTTCGATCCGCGCACCAAGCTGTGGAACCTGGTGCGCGCCAACGGCCAGGCGCCGACGGCGCGCCGCCGCCAGTGCGCCATCGTGATGGGCACGCGTATGTTCCTCTTCGGCGGCACCAGTCCGCGCTGTGCCGTCTCGCCGTCGCAGACAGCGGTGGCGTGTGCCAATGACTCGACGCAACCAGCGCCGCCGCCGCCACCGCCGCAGCCACAGCAGCAACAACAGCAGCCGCAGCAGCCCGCAGCAGCAGCAGCTGTGGCAGCAGCAGCCGCCGCTGCAGCCGCCGCGACGACCACGCTAATTGACTACAGCGATCTGCATGTGCTGGACTTTGAGCCCACACTGAAGACGCTGGCCACCATGGTGGTGCTGAAGTACCAGCTGGACATCTCGGGCCTGCCGCGCAGCTTCCGGGCGGACCTCAACATGCTGACGCAGCCGAACAGTATTACCCGGCCGATCAACCAGGCCGGCTAGCATTTATTGTTCCCGTTGCAGCTGTCGCCACATCTAGACCACATAGCTAATATTTACCCACTTTTCGATGTTGCCCGAGATGACAAAGAGAGAGCGAGAGAGAGACACACAGAGAGAGAGAGCGAGAGAGGGAATCACGAGAATATAGCTTAACTTAAACACACGCTTCTTAACACAACGCTTGCTGGAAGGCGGATTGCACTAGTCCCAGTGGTAGTCGAGCAATCCATCCGATCTCTTCCGAAAGTGCTCGAAATATCAAAAATGACACCACAGACACACACACACACACACACAGACTCATATGCACACACACACACACACACACATACACACATGAAAGCCAATAAAGTTTCTGAAACTTGGACCTACATAATTAGCTCTAGTTTGTAAACTGTTTATATATAATTATCTTAAATAAAAATCGCATATTATTATTAAAAAAAAATAAGTCTGTTTGGTATAACAACTATATGGGAATATGATCCATCCGGCTTGGATGGGGTAGTCGTCGACCGTCCCGGAATGGCCTGAAGCCCATGTGGTCACCCTACTTAATGGGCATGGAAGCGTTCAGAGTTGTCCACGATATAGAGGTAATTAAAGCTCTCAGGATTTTTCTAGATAGAGATTATAAATATGTATATATATACTGAATATATATGTATATATAATATCATAAAGGTAATATAAGATCTTTATCTATATAGCTTTCTCTTTAAGTCCCGCTCTGTTTTAGCAGTTAAAAAATTACCTTTCTTTTCCTCCCTCTAGGTGTCTTTCCTGTTGTCTCTGTCTTTCCATGTCTCTGTTACCGAATAGCTCTAAAAATTATATGAAAAAATATATATATAAATATTTATTTCTGCATCTCTCTCTCTTAACCATCTAAGCACATACCTATATAGCTATCTAGCTTCCTATAACTCTATTTTAGCTGTAAAATAATCCCACCATTACCCTCTCTACATCCCTTTTACCCTTCTTCAAATCTAAAATTGTCTCTTATTTTTAGGGATACATAAGAGTTTGTTTACATATATAAATATATATATCTACCTCCATATAGCTCTATTTTAGCTGTGAAATGTTCCCATCATTTCCCATTCTCTGCATTTCTCTCCCTCTCTGAAATTGTCTCTTATATTTAGGAATATATAAGAATTTGTATACATATATAAATATATATCATTTATGTATATCTCGCTCTCTCACTCTATCTTAACCATCTGAGCTCATAGCCTTCTCTCCCCCTTTCTCTTTTATCTCTGATCTTTTACAGAATCGCTCAAAAAGTATCAGATTAAGTCTCATACTTCAGGATGTATAAGAGTTTGTAATATCTCCCTCTCTCTCTATCTTAACCAATTGAGTACATTTGCTTTCTCTTTCCCTCCCTAAACAGATTCTTTTTATCTCCAATTGCAATGCTACAAAATCTCCTTAAAAATCTCAAATTATCTCTAAGAGTTTGTTTATATATCTCTCTCTTTCTAACCTTCTAATCTTAACCTTCTAAGCTCTATTTAACATTTTCTTTCTCTTTCCCTTTCCCCACACATACTTTTTATCTTTAATTTCAATGCTTAAAAATCTCACCAAAAATTTCAAATTATCTCTTATATTAAAGAAAATATATAAGAGTTTGTATAAATTTCTCTCTTTCTATCGTAACCATCTAAACTCATATGTTAAACAATTTCTTTCTCTTTCTCTCTCTCTTTACACTTCATCTTTAATTGCAATGGAACAAAACCTCCCAAAAAATCTGAAATTATCTCTTATATTTAATGATATATAAGAGTTTTCTTATCTCTCTCTCTCTTTCTATCTTTAGCATCTCAACTCATATGTTAAAGATTTTCTTTCTCTTTCTCTCTCCCATTTTATCTTTAATTGCAATGCTATAGAATCTCCTTAAAAATTTCAAATTATCTCGTATATTAAAAGCTATATAAGACTTAATATCTATCACTCTCTTTCTCTCCCCCTCTCTCTAATCGACCTTCACCATCTCAGCCCAACTGCTAAACATTCCCTCTCTCTCTAACATTATTATTTCCAGCATGTTCTACAAAATTCAGTTATTTTTCATTAGACAACTCTTACTTTATTTAATTTTCTCTTAATTACTTCAGTTAATTTTCTCTCAATTAAGTAACAAATTCAGTTCTTCACACTTTAAAAAATATATGAAATGAATTAAATTACTCAACTGCAGCGAATTGGCTTTTTCCCCTCCTCTTAACTAAATCTAGCTTTTTCTTATACATATTTAGCTTTAAAGTTGGCATCACTGCCGCTGCCTCTGCCGCTGCTGCTAGCCCACGGCGCTGGTGAAGCCGCGCAATGTCAGGTAGCCATTGATGATGTCCGAGGGCAACTGCTGCATTGAGCCGTACTCCTCGGCATTGGCGAAGCGCAGCTTCGAGTGCGGATCGACGTACGGCGCGGGCAGGCCACTGATGTCCGAGTACTTCTTCGGCGGCAGCAGCGAGGGCGGCGCATTCAGCGTGAAGTCTGCGAAGTGAGGCATAAAAAAAAAATTAACAACAAAATCTGAGCGTGTCGTTTGGCCTTCTCGGTCGGACTTACAGGTCGGCTGATCGGGCGGCAGCTTTTGATTGCGTTCGATGTTGTGAATCTGGCGCAGCGGGCGGTAGACGCAGTTCTTGGGAAACACAAATGGCAGCTTGAACGAACGTGTGACCTTCTGCACAGGAGTTGAATCCATTGTTGCGGCGCCCATAAATGCTAAAAACAAATAAAATATATAAAAATGTATCGGTATCGCTGCTGCAGCTGGCGATATATCGATAAGTACTTGAGCCGCAATCGATATGGGAACTGGTTCACTAATGTGTTGGCTGGAGCTGTTTTTTATGTTCAGTTCATCTGGTTCACTAATGTGTTGGCATTATTTTGTATATGTTTATTTTGATATAAATATATAATTGATTTAATTGTAAAAGCTATATTTTCTAAAGTAAGTCAGTTTTGTTTGTTTAACTTAGCAAATTACTTGTGCTAGGCAAGCCATGAAATGAACTTGGCCTGGAACCTGAACGGAATCACTCACATCTGACTGTCAGTCGCTGCGATTGTGCCTCGCTGAATACGTGTGTGAACGAGAAAAAAAAGACTAGAATTTCGCACTTCTTTCGATTTACGTGCAACGAAGGTCAGGATGGCGCGCAATGCAGGCGGCAACAACAACAATGCACCCAAGACGAACGCCACGGGCAGCCACTCTGCGACCGGTGCGGCAGCTCCCGCGGCTCCCGCTGCAGCTGCGACTGCCGCTGCCACTGTGACGACTGCCGCTGCCTCTGCCGCTGCTGCTGCGGCCGCTGCGGCGAGCGCCAAGCACAAGCGCAGCAGCACGAGCAGCCGGCGCTACAACTTCAATTGGTCCTCCAAACTGATGCTGGACAAGTGGAAGACGCTGGTGGGCTGCCTCTCGCTGGCCATCGCTAGCTACTTTGGCTACCTGGGCTACCTGGAGACGCGCGTGAATACGCCGTTCGACAACCACAAGATGGTGGTGAACAGCGGCCTGGACGATCCGGAGCGCTACTGGGGCACGTACCGGCCGCACACATACTTCGGCATGAAGACGCGCGATCCGCACTCCCTGGTCATGGGCCTGATGTGGTACACGCCCAGCAATCTGGGGCCGGACGGCCACGGCATCCGGCACTGGTGCGAGCTGGGCGACAATCTGGATGGCTACGGGTGGACGCATCATGATGGGCGCAGCTTCGGCGTGCAGGAGATACAGGATCTGCCGTTCGAGATGAAGACGTCGTTCGTCAAGTTTCCCGGCGGCAAGCAGTACGGCGGCGACTGGACCGCCCGGATCTCGGTGCGCAATACGACGCGCGCCTGGGACCGCAGCATCTCGCTGATCTGGTATGTGGCGCTGGACGAGCGCACCAACGGGCACATCAAGTACGTCTCCGACGAGAAGAGCCCCGAGCCGGGCGTCTACGGCGAGAGCCAGGGCCTGGGCGAATTCCAGGTGCGCTTCCATGCGGTCAAGGGACGAATCCAGCACAAGTCCTACCTGAGCACGGTGGCGCCCAGCCTGAGCAAGCTCAAGGAGACGATCTTCGCGCACTTCCGCGCCTTCGCCAGCAAGGGAGGCAACCGCTTCATCGGCCTGCCCGGCGAGATCGTCTCCCAGAACGGGCTGCCCTCGACGAATCCGGAGCCGAATCTGATCGCCATCCAGATAACGGCCGAGGTGGACTTCACGCTGGACATCACCTACCAGTCGACGTCCGGCTTCGCCCTGGGCGAGTCCATACCCAAGCCGCCGACGGGACGCGCCTACACGGAGGCGCTGCAGGCGAAGATTGTCGTGTTCGACCGCCGCTTCGAGGACACCTTCAAGCTGGCCGCCAAGGGCTATGCACCCGACATGATACGCTTCGCCCGCAACGCCATGAGCAATATGATTGGCGGCATCGGCTACTTCTATGGCGCCAGCCGCGTCCAATCCGTGCACACCCAGAACCCGGTGCCGTACTGGAAGGCGCCGCTATATACGGCGGTGCCGTCGCGCAGCTTCTTTCCGCGCGGCTTCCTCTGGGACGAGGGCTTCCACGGCCTGTTGATCAGCGCCTGGGACATTGATATTGAGCTGGACATCATCTGCCATTGGTTCGATCTGCTGAACGTCGAGGGCTGGATACCCAGGGAGCAGATCCTCGGCGTCGAGGCGCTGGCCAAGGTGCCCGAGGAGTTCGTGACGCAGCGCAACAGCAACGCCAATCCGCCGACCTTCTTCCTGACGCTGCACAAGCTCCTCACCCATCACAAGAAGCAGCTCTCCGAGAGCGGACGCTTCGCCATCCTGGAGCGCATCTATCCGCGCCTGCAAGCCTGGTTCAACTGGTACAACACCACGCAGCGAGGTGAGTCCCCAATCCATCCCCCTCCCCTCTCTCTATCTGGCCAGTGCATTCACATCCTTCCCTTGCAGGTGAGATCCTGGGCAGCTATTTGTGGCAGGGACGCAATGCGAGCACCGTGCGCGAGCTCAATCCGAAGAGTTTGTCCTCCGGCCTGGACGACTATC
Source organism: Drosophila pegasa (assembly GCA_035046225.1). Taxonomy (NCBI): domain Eukaryota; kingdom Metazoa; phylum Arthropoda; class Insecta; order Diptera; family Drosophilidae; genus Drosophila; species Drosophila pegasa. Next base: position 564,159 of record JAWNOD010000295.1, read on the forward strand.
CGCGCGCCTCGCATCCCACGCAGCGCGAGCGCCACGTGGATCTGCGCTGCTGGATCGCGCTGGCGTCCGGCGTCATGGCCGAGCTGTCCACCCTGCTGGGCAAGGACGACGCCAAGTACTACGAGACCTTCTCCTACCTGACGGACAACGAGCGCCTCAACCGGCTGCACCTGGATCCATTTAGCGAGCACTACGCCGACTGGGGTCTGCACACCGATGCGGTGATGCTGAAGCATCCGCCGCCGCTGGCGCCACAGCGTGCGGCCGGACAGCGTGGCGGCGCTCCACAGCCGCAGCAGCAGGAGCAGCGCCGCTACGTGTCCAAGCAGCCGGAGTACAAGTTCGTGGACAATATGTTCGGCTATGTGAGTCTGTTTCCGCTGCTGCTGGAGCAGCTGGATCACGATTCGCCCTACCTGGGCAAGTTGCTGAAGGATCTGCGCGATCCGGATCTGCTCTGGACCAACTACGGCCTGCGCTCGCTGGCCAAGAGCTCGCCCATGTACATGAAGCGCAACACGGAGCACGATCCGCCCTATTGGCGCGGCCCCATCTGGATCAATATGAACTATCTGGCCTGCAAGGCGCTGCGACGCTACGGCGTCGGCGACGGACCCTACGTCGAGCTGGCGCGCAAGATCTACGTGGAGCTGCGCGACAATCTGGTGAAGAATATCTTCAAGCAGTACCAGCGCAGCGGCTACATCTGGGAGCAGTACGACGACACCACCGGCGAGGGCAAGGGCTGCAAGCCGTTCACCGGCTGGAGCGGCCTCGTCGTCCTCCTCATGTCCGAGCAGCTCTAGAGCGGCCCAATCCCATTGCTATCGATTGCTACGAGTTCCTCCTGTGATAAACTCACGAAAACAAAAGAAAAAGAATAAGAAAGAAAAACTAAATCAGAGAGAGAAGAAACATATTTTAACACAACTTATTCCGTGTGCATTACGATGTACCAAAGATCTAAAACATATATATATGGATATATATCCTCTATATATATCCTCGTAGTATGTACTCTTGATATCATGTTCTGTTAGTCTGGTTCAACGGCTGCCTCGTCTGGTCGCTCCTATCTTAAGCTGTACAAATTTCGATTCAACTCTGACAAATTAATTAAATTAACGTTATAGATGAATGTACTAAAAATAAATCAAAGAAAGACAACAATATATAAATATATATAAATGTATTTAGCAGTGCTGCAAACCCCATAGAAAACACACAAAATAAAATAAAAATGGTTCGTGAATTAGCCCCCAGGCTTCGGTTCAAATCTTACAAAGATCTCTTTGATCTTAACTCTAGTCAAAAAAAAAAAAGAAAGAAAAAAGTAGTTTGTATGAGAGAGAGAGCGAGATCTCAGTAATGCTTTGTAGCCCGCTCTCACCCATGTGGTCAAAATTTGAAGTTGAAGTTCTGCTTCAAAATAGTTTTGCTATTTTAGGAAAAAAAATATTTGAATCTAGGGCAATTATTAATTAAGTCACGGAAAATATTCCAGAATATAATTAAAAGAATAAAACAATAAAACCTAATGTGTTTCATTTGAGAATTTCAATCTGTTTTAAAAATACTTTCAAGAAACTTGGATTATAAAGTGCATACTATTTGTGAGAAGATTATGGGATAACTCATATATGATATAAAATATGAGAGGACATATAAAATGCATGAGATATATGAGGAGCTAAGGTATATATGATAAGGTATATATGATATATATGGACAAGGTATAGATGATATATGACAAGGGACAGATGATATATGAGATACAAGAGCGGACATATAGAATATATGGGAATGTATATATACGATATATGAGAAGATATATCTAGAATATATGAGATTTATTAAGACTTAAGAGAAAACTGATAGGAAATGGGCTTTTTGAAATATATGAGAAGATTTATGTGGAATATATGAAAAGGTAGATAAGACATGAAAAGGTATACCTGATATATGAGAAGATATATGTAGAATATATGAGATAACATATATAAGATATATGAGCTTATATCTCCTATAGCCCATATATCCTATATAGCTTATACCTCTTGTAGCCCGTATATCCTATATATCTTCTCTTAAATCCTAATATACTTTAGCCCATAAATTCTCATATATATAAATAAAAAGGTATATGAGATATGTGCTTCATTTCCTTAAACATTTTTTAAGAATCATTTAAAGCTTTTGAGATATGTGTTAAGGTATATAGAATGTATGAGATATATGAGAAGGTATAGAGCATATATTCGAGATAAGAGAAGATAAATAGAATATATGAGATGCTTCATAACATATATCAGATTAATGGGAAAGTTTATACGATATAAGGAAAGGGATATATTTAATGCAGGAGAAGATATTTAGGATATATGTGAAATATATGAAGGAAACGATATATATGGGGACAAAACAAGGATATACATATATCCTAGATATATATAGAATGCATGAGAAAATATATAGAATATATAAAAAGGTCTATAAAATATATGATGTATATAAAAAGCCATAGATAAGATTTATGAGATATAAAAGGTCTATAAAAGATTTGAGAAAATATATGGGTTAACTGAGATATAGGAGATATATGGGATACATAAGATAATATTAGAATATGTGAGAAGGTATAGGTATGTATGCGAAATGTGAGAAGATATATATGATATATGGGAATGTATATATGGAGATATATGGGATATGTGAGATGTATAAAGAGATATCTAAGATATATGAGTAGATATAGAAATCTTGAGTTCTTTAGAATTTGTAAGTGCTCTATAATTCTAAGCCTGAACATATATAGCTATATCTTAGTGCATACCCTATTTTACCTACCCAATATAGTTCTCTCTTCTACATAGTCAGAGCTTAAAGGATTATTTCGAGTTAGTCTGAGAATAAAGTTTCCCAAGAACTGGCTTCATTTATGGGAGATATAAAAGATATAGAGATATAATAACGATATATATATTATATATAAGACCCCGCTAAAGACCTCCCGAAATAGAAATATGTTTTCAGCTTTTGCAAAGATTGTTTTGTAATTATTATTATTATTATTATTATACTCTTAGCTTATGTACAATATTCATTCTTTTTGTTAGTTTTCCTGTCGGTAGTATCAATATATATAACTATATATTTATATTTATATATATATGTCCAAAATGTTCCATTTCGTAGAAGAGATTTGCTTACAGTTTGCTTTTAATAACATGAATTTAACTTAGCTTATATTTAAAATTGTCATTTGCTATAAACGTGTAAGAAAGTGTAAGTCACGGGCACACAAACCATAGAGACATATGAAATGAAGACGTTACAAGGATCGATCGTTAGGACTACGAAAAAAAAAATATTACGAGTTAAGATTTGTTGCGACAACTTAAGGCTAGGCGAAATAGGTTTCGATTTCTCTCCTCAGCAGCATCATATTATATATGTCTGTATATATCCATATATGTGTGGTATACATCCATGTAGCAAAAGAGTTATATGATCTATACAAGGCGAGCTACTGCGGCTGCGTGGAGCGCATTAGATAAAAGTGTTGTTACAGCTAAACGGAAGTACACGTTGAATACATTTCATAGTGAAGTACATGGAACAAAGTCTTATGGCGGCGCACACATCGAATCCCCCGGCATCGCATGGATGCCCTCGGCATTTGTTGCTGCTCTCGCTGCTGCTGTTCACACAGCCAGTCGATGCCCTAGTCGGACTTGTTTTTAGCGGCTGTACACGTGGAGCCCTTGCGATGGCGCTTGAGCGCCGGCAGACGATCGAGTAGAGCCCAGAGTATGCTGCCCGGCAGACGCTGATGCTTATTAATTAGCTCTTCAATAGCCGTGGCCACCTGGAATAGTAAAAAGTCGAATTATCATCATCATCTTCCTTAGTTCACTCTGGGGACTCACCTTTATTTGCAGCTCCTGCGGCGTCAGGTTCTCATCGTACTCGATGGGCTTGCCCAGGTATGTGCGGAATTTGACTGGGAATCCACCGTAGATGGGATAGACCGGGATGCGCACCTTGTTGTAGAGCCGCATGAAGAACGTCCGAAAGATGCCCACCTGGCGGAAGCCCTCGCGCAGATTCTGCGTGAAGCACGGTATCACCGGCACCTTGGCCTCCTGCGCCACCTTGGCGAAGCCGAGCCGATTGCGCCACAGCAGCTCGTAGTAGTGATCCCCGAACTGCGCCTCGTAGACGCCGCCCGGCGATATGGCCAGCAGATTGCCGTCACGCAAGATGCTGACGCACGACTGCACCGTGCCGGGGCTGACCTGGAAGGCCTCCGAGATGGTGCCCCAGCCCGGGATCTTGAACAGGAACCGGTCGCCGACTGTGTAAATCAGGCGCTCGCGCTGCAGCAGCATGCGCGAGTTCAAATAGTACATATCGATGGGTATAGCGCCATGATAGTAGATGATCAGTGCCGGGCCCTCGCGCGGCACATTGTCCAGGCCGATCACCTCGTAGCCGTGGTAGATGCGCGCATGGGCGTCCCAAATGGCGGCCACGATTTTGCGGCCGACGCGCCAAAAGTTGCGATCCGTTTGCACAGCTCGCATTATCACCTGCCTGCAATTGGAAAGAGAGAGAGAGGGAGGTGTGTGAAAGAGATAGCTAAAAAAGAGGGAAAATATGTCATTTTTTGTGAATAAAAAAACTAGACAAGACTACACTAGATAGGGGAGTTGATACAGAGGAATATCTAGGGATAGTAGATTACATACATTGTGGAATGTTAGGCATAAGGATGGTGTATATATACAGGTAAAGGCAATATGTTTTATAGAGCTAGCGAGAGGAAACTTAAGATCTATCGATATATAAACAATTTATGAGATTTATACAACTAAATTCAGAGATATAGAGATATAGACTCAACTGATAGAAGATATGTAGGAATAAAGAGAATTATGATAAGTTGGATAGAGATATCGATAACTAAGATATAGGCAACTAACTAAGATAACTAAGATCTTAGATATACAGAGAAATACATTACTATTTAAGATACTATATATATCTTAAAGAGTAATTTTATAAATTTTTATATATATAGATATAGACGACTAACAAAAGAGATATAAAGACAACTGCTAGAACTTCTCAAGATATAAAGACAAATATCAGTATATAAGAAACATATGGAAACTAACACTGGTTCTATATAGATATAGGTACCTAAGCTAAGTTATATATAGATATAGGATACTATTTCCAAAAATAACTCAAGATATAGAATATATAGGCAGCTGATATAGCTTTTATAGATATAAAGACAACTATCATTACCTAATGATATCTATATTAAAGATATACGGAAACAAACATAGATTCTTTATAGATACCGATCCAAAGTTATATGGAGATATATATATATATATATATATATATAAAGATACAGACAACTGACATACGATACAAAAAGATATACACAACTTATATAGCTTCTAAGGAAATATAAACAACTGGGGTACAAGATATATATAGATATAACAACAGATACATAGAGATTATGGACAGCATACATTTGCTGGATTAAGATTACGACAGCAGATATAACTTGTATAGAGACATAGATTAAGAACTGAAGATATATGGAGATGTAGACTTTAGTAGTAGCATCAGCTTAGCTGATATTGATAGATCTATAGACAAAAAACATAGGTTGGTATAGAGATATTGATAACGGACATAGCTCTATAGAAATATCGATTACCAATTTATGATATATCAAGGTATAGATTACCTAGATATAAGTGCTGTAGAGCTAAACAAGGTTATCATAAGTTATATTGAGATATAGCCAAGTCAGACAGATACACAAGATATACAGTGCCATCATCAGAATAGCGCACCCCACACATTCTAGATTAGAGTTGTATATTTTCTATATCATTCGAGCTATCGTTCGATAAGACTGCTATATTTTTTCCAAAATAAAATAGGCTCGTTCTCTGAATAATTTCGGGAAATATTTTTTAAGTATTATAAAAAAAATATTACTATAAAAGTTTGTATATATTCATATACATACCTATGAATATATCCAAACTTTTAAAGTAAGCTTTTTCATGATATTTGAAAAATATTTCCCGATATATGGGTATAGGTATAGATAGAGATATAGATAGGTTGAATAGCGACATATCGACTGATATGCTATGTAGATAAAGATAAAGCTAGAGCTATAGCTATACAGTTATGATTACAACTTTATAAAGCACTTCTCATGTTTTAGGAGTTAAGGAATTTCTTGATTCAATTCTAGAAAACTTTTTCAATTCTTATAATTAAGCCTAGCGAATTGTTAAGCGATTCAAGAAAATATATATTTTTCGTTCGCCCCAATTAAAACGTAATGCGTTTATTTTACGACCGAAAACGGGGTCTCCAGTGTAATGCTCGTTGGACCTTTCGAGTTTTGGGGATGGGCGCGTGAGTGCGTGAGCCGGGCTTATCAGCGCTGGGCACGAGTGTATTAGCCGCAGGCAGAGTTAATATCAACGGAATTTTGTGTTGTTTGCTTTGCACTTCTCTCGACGCGCTAATTAATTGCAAAATTGATAATATTATTTAAATTTAGTTTAGTTTTTTTGTTTCTTTTCTTTTCGGGCAGCTGCAACATCATCATGGCCGTCTCAGGTGTTATCAGCGCATTGGCAACGACTATCAGCATCTCAATTAATCAATGGACAAACCATATTTTTTTTCTTTCTTTCTCATTTTTCTTTCTGTGCAATATTTACGTGCGTACAGCACGATCTTCTGATCTCAAAGAGCAACAGCAGCGGCGACGGCGGCGGCAGCCACTTGGCCTCCGCACCTGTTCATGTTGACCCCCAGACCACCCCCAGCGAGTGTTTGGACACAAGTTTCGCTGATAAGTTGAACAAACAAGTGTTGTCTGAGTCTGGCTGCATTGGCTATGGGCGTGGCACTGCTAAGTTTTTGTTCTATGCATGAGACTAAAAATCTATCTCAATATTCGCCTCATTTCCATTTGAGACATTCACTAGAATTTCGCATTTCGTTTAATTAAGTTAAGCTTGGGATTTTAGTTTGATTTTACAAATTTTGAAAATCGTTTTGAATTTTTTTTGAAATTTTGTAAAAGTTATTGGATTTTTTTAAAGTTTCTTAAATTTTTTTTTATTATTAAAATGCATATATATATTCAAGTGCACATTTCAGCTTGAATTTTTTCCAAGTTTCTTAAAAGCTTTTTTGGATAATATAAAAAAATTATATCTAATTCAGTATTGCTTTCAGCTTGAACTTGAAACTTTAAAAAATCTTTCTTTTTTTTTAATTTTTGTAGTTTTATTTTTTTAATATTTATTTATGTAGTGTTGATTTTTATAAAAAAAATATGTGAAAATATATTTATAAAAAAAGTTTTTTTTATATATTATGAAACTTTAAATTTTGATTTTTAAAAAATATTAAAATATATATAATATACTTCTGATAAAATTTTAATTGTGAAAAAAAAATGAAAACTTTTAACAGACTATACAAAAAATTAAATAAGAATAATTAAATCTGAAAAAAATATATAAATATTTGATCAAATTAAAATGAAATTATTTTGTATATAGAATTTTTATATTTGATCATTTATTTATATTTTTATTTTTAATTCAATTATTCTTTTTTATTTATTTATTTATTTTTTTAATAAATATATAGATATTAAATATTTATATGCAAAGTGATATATATATATATATATATATATATATATATATATATATATATATATATATATATATATATATATATATATATATATATATATATATATATATATATATATAAAATAAAAAATATATATATAAAAAAAATATATATATATACATATCTATTTTTTTAATTTCCTAACAGCCTCAATAAACTGCAATCACAGCGTCCCCGCCCCCACTCTTGTATTTGCCAATAGCTTTACGACATATGGAGCAACAAATTGAGCTGATATCATAGTTATTAACTAAAGCTGCGTTATCATTAGCACAAAGCGCAAAAAAAATAATATGAAATTGTGAAAGAGAGATATGGTAGATGTGCCGAAGCTGAAGCGTAAATACTCTTCAGATAAAGTATAAATAAATTAATGTATATATAAATTATAAATAAATTAGTGCATATATATATATGTATATACTTCATTTCTATCAGACTCTAATCCCATGAAGCTCTAGTAATTTGAAAGGGTGTGGAAGATATGGATATGTCAGCATGGTATGGCTATAGCTGATAAAAGATAAAACCTAATAACGTTCGATGAAAGTTCCTGACAAAAGTTAGGCAAATCGTATAACTCAATATGCGTAAAGCCCTTGGCTTAAAGGGTATTAAAAAAGCGAGCTTTTCGCTGTGATTTGTGCATTATCGCACGGCCGTGACGCATGGACGGAATATGCTGCCCGGCTGACTGACTTTTCTACTACTATTATAGGTATTTAGCTGTAATTATATGGCGGAGAGTGCGCGAGAGTTTCTTGTTTTTTTTTTTTTTTCATTGAAAGGTTTTAGCGGAATGAACCCTAGCCTAATGGCGGCTACTTGGGCAATCAATAGCTGTGCGAGAGATCTGTAGCTCTAGAGTTCTCGTTAATTAGCATTCGAACCGGTTTGAAGTTATTTATTTACTTTACATTGCTTAAATGGCCATTGGCGCGCTGTCGAGAGCTTTACGTAAATAAATCGCGCACAGTCAGCGCCAGTCAAGTGCCATTCCACGGGGCTATCGAGGGCCCCGGGTGACTCGAAAGCCAAGCAAAGCGTACAACGATTTCGATATCAGGCAAAAAAAAAAAAAAAAACGAATTGCAATAACAGCATTATTCCCATATATTGTTGCCTATATGGCTGATATGCCATGTAACTGTACATAGGGGCACATAGCACGTCAGCCGATTTATGGGGTCGCCCTTACCTGTGCAGCTTGTAGATGAAGAGCACCAGAAATGATATGTAGATGAGGGCCACGAAGACGAGCGGCAGCAGGAATGTTACCATCAGCGGCGTCAGAAAGCGATATAGCCATAGCGAATAGTCCAGATCAATGTATGAGGCTGTAAGTGGGCAGAGGGAAATATATTAGATAGCTAATTTGGACGTATATATAATATAGGTACATGGGAATATAAAATTGATATGTAGTCGATCAGTCGTTACGTTCAGCGTTCGATTTGGAAACATTTTATGAACTACTTTACGAGATTTTAGCTTTTAAAAAGATCAATACTGAAAAATAAAAAAATTACTATATATTTGACGATTTTTCAAACATTCTGTGAGCTACTAAGAGAATGCCTTGAATGTGATTGAGTAGAAATTTTGAAAGGAAAAACAATGTATACATAAATTTTGTATATTATATATCTTCTATATTATATGTATATTATATTATTATATATATATCAATATATTTTATACCAGATACGTATGTATATTTTAGACCTAACATTTTCAAAATTATTTTTAAAAATTGCATAAAAATTAATGGGCTTCTAGAAGTTGGGCCAGGAATATTGGAAAAGAAAAGATTATATATATTTTAGGCTTTTTAAACGCTTGCTTAAATTCTTTTATAGATTGTATTGTCTTCGATATTATTGCAAATATCACTTAAATAAGCTTCATATATACAAATGTATATCGAAATATTGCGTTTTTCAAATTTGGATTTGAATTAAAACTTTAGGAATATTAAATGAAAAACATAAAAAAATTGATATAAATTGATATAATGTATTTTATATACTTTTATATATGTATATACATACTTTTTATTTTCTATATTATATTTATTTATTTATCTAATATAAATACGATCATTTTGTATAATATATAAATAAATGTTTTTATTTTATATAAAATATATACAAAAAAAATTTTTTCAATGTATTTATATATATTAATACATTTTTTATGTTGTGCAATTTATATTTTTAGAAAGATATATAAAAAAAAAACATTTTTTGTACTAAAATATTGTATGATGAATATGTGATAAAAAAAAATGTAATATAATTAATTGAATAAAATTATAATAATATAAAAAGGTCTAAAAAAAAAACATTATTTTTACTAAAATATTGTATGATGAAAATAAAAAAAAATATTGAATATATTTAGTTATAGTGTAATAAGTTAAAAAGATATTAAAAGCATTATTTATTAATAAAATATTGGATGATCAAAATGCAAAAATTAAAAAAAACACACACATTTTTAAAACTAAACTATTGTATGATAAAAATGCAATATTAAAAAAAAAAAACACTTTTTATACTAAAATATTGGATGATTAAAATGCAATACAAATATTTAATATATTAAATTATAATATAATAAGATCTACAAAAAAAAAAATTTTTTTAGTACTAAAATATTGTATGATGAAAATGCAATATTAAAAAATATTTAATATATAAAATTATAATATAAGATATATAAAAAAAAACTAAAATATTGTACGATGAAAATAAAAAATATTTAATATATTAAATTATAAAAAAAGATATAAAAAAAAACATTTTTTACTACAAAAATATTGTATGATAAAAAAAAGTTTATAAATTAAGATATAATATAATATAATGAGTTAATAAGATATAAAAGAAAAAAATGTTATTACTAAAATATTGTATGATGAAAATGAAATATTAAAAAATATATATATTAAGTTATAATAAAAAAAATATGCATATAAAAATAAATATAATATTTCATTCTTTAAAATTAGCAACAAAAACATAAGGAATCATTTCGAAAATCGTTTCTTTCGCTGTTGTCATTTATTCCAACAAAGAACAAAGTTTAAATTCAAACTGAACTTTCGCTTAGTTTTTTTTTTTTTTTTTTGGTTTTTGCCCAAAAAACAAATTTACATAAATTAAAAAAAGAAGAGATTTAAGAACAGACAAAAGAAAGGCAAGAATTAAATATATGTATAACATATAGGAAACAAATTTACATAAATAAAAACAAGATTTATAAATATACAAGAGAAAGACAAGAATGAAATATATGTATAACATATATATATTTATAAGAGATTTTTGTAGATATTTGCTGACTATTTGAATACTTACACAGTATAGCTTGTGGATTCTTAATGAAATTGATTAAAGTGTCCATTTTTGAGGTATTTGTGTGGGGCTGTTTACGGCTGAGGTTTCATGGATAAGGCGGACTTTTCTTCTCTTGTTCTCTTTCTGCTCGTAGCAGCAGCAGCAGCGATTGCAAATGTTGTCCCAAATTTTCACTTACTTTCTTTATTTGTTTGCGCTTTGCTTGTTTTTTTTTTTTTTTTTTTTTTTTTGAATTGGAGCTGTGCGTGTGGTGGGTTCACGTTCTCACCGGCTCACGTCGTTGTGGGTTGTCTTTGCCGTTGCCCTTGTTGTTGTTGGGACTCAGGTGTTGCTTGGATTGTTGTTGTCGGTTGATTTGTAATGTACGTCTTGTGCGATGGCCACTCATAACTGCTGCTCGATGGCGCCGCTCGTTGGGGTCCGTTAGACATTTACATATATCTCATGAAATGAACTCGCTTCATTGTTATTGCGGTTCTTATTACGTTGCTTTCGCTATAGCTGGTGTTGTTTGCTTTGCTGCTCGTCCGTCCGCTTGCTTTAGAGACAACTGAGGCCGAGCAGCGTCTGCCACATTGTGTGTTTGTGTTGGGGGGTATCTTGCTGGTTAGCTGCTCTTTAACTTAATAATATTAGCCAGTGGGCTCCAAAGTATTGCACGAGAGCTATTTGTTTTCATTGTTGTGTTGGGCGAATATCGATGACACTATCGATATGATACTATCGGTGCACAAACAGCTGGCAACGCTTAGCTCAGCTGCCCACCCAGCTGCACAGCTGCTCAGCTGTCAGCCAATCTTTTCGATAGTCGATTGTTGACTGTCTGCAAAATATCGATATCGACAATACGTCTTGCTCTAGCTACGCTGCGCTGCACGTGTTCGATTTGGCATTTTGAAAATTGAATTTTTGTGCGTAGTGCGTCGCACTCACATTCTCTGAGTATGGGTAAATTTCGTTCGAAATTGAAACGCCATGGCAAAGGCAAGAGCTGGAGCAAGGGCCAATCGGCCGTATCGAATCCTGATCAAATGAAACATCGCCTGAAGGCAAAGTCTCGCTTTTTCCAGCCAAACTTAAATCTGGGTGAGTCGAGTGCCAGGCGCCGCATGATTTTTTTCATATTTAATATATTGTTAAATCACAAACTTGCAGCTGCATCGACCTCGACCAATGGTCTCACCACGGAGGCCCTGCACAAGCACGAACAGCGCCAGGCCTACAATGCGGAGACAACGACGGTCAACGATGTGGCCGGCAGCCTGATGTCCTTCACGCTGGAGGATGACGATGGCATGTCTGGCACCGGCACACAGCCGAGCACAACCAAGACCTTCCAGACCTTCGCCACCAACTACAGCAGCTGCAGCAACGTCAGCTTCAAGAAGCTGCTAACCGGCTTTCGCGCCTCCTCCGACCTGCACAAGGAGATGTTGGCCATCCTCACCGCCCTGACGGAGATAATACGCGAGCAGGGCGGCAAAGAGACGTCCACCGAGTACTTTCTGCTATTGATCAACCAAATCGAGGCGGCCACCGAGGAACGCGACCTGATCGCCGGCGTTGCCCTGCTCTCGATGGGCATCAAATCGGTGCCGGCGGCGGTGCTGCGGAAACGCTTCGATGCCACAGCCTCCACGTTGCAGGAGCTGCTGATACGCTTCATTGAGGGCAAAAATCCGTCTATGATTCGCTACGTAAGTAAATGAAATTCATCCCGCTAGAGGAGACTAAAATATGATGACTTCTCCAGCTGATTGGCTGCATGTCAGTGCTGTTGCGCGCCCAGGACTTTACGACATGGACTTACAGCTCGACGTTTACCTACTTTGATGCGTTGCTCGTCTTCAGCGTACACTCGAAGCCCAAGATCCGCAAGGCGGCGCAGCATGCCATCGTCTCGATCATACACGGCAGCAGCTTCATGCTGCCGCCAGCGGATGCAAATGAGGGCGGCGACGCGGCCGAGGATGCCAAGGCGAAGGCACAGCTGCAGAGCCCCAAGGTCAAGTGTCATCCGGCTAGCAGTCGCCTGACGAAATTCTGCTTGGCCCAGTTCAAGCCCGAAATCCTGGCCAATAACCAGACGAAGGTGCTGCACACGCTAACCTTGCTGAAGGACACGCTGAGTGGCTTCCGCATCGAGGACATACGCAGCGTCTGCGAGAATCTGCTGTCCTTAATGACGGCGGCCAATGTCATCGTGCGCACCAACTGCTTCCAGACATTGCACGCGCTCTTCCTGACGCGCAGCGTCAACCTGCATGCGACGCTGTGCGCCAAGCTGCTGGTGGCCATACACGAGTACCGGCCGGATCGCAGCGATGTGCGCCAAACGCTGGCCTGGATCACGGTCCTGAAGGAGGGGCACCTGCACTTGGCCGCGCTGCAGCTGGACTTGTGCATGCACGCGCTGCCGCGCCTCTTCGAGATCTGCACCAAGGACCTGTGGCTGTCGGAGCGCAGCGAGCTGGTGGTCGGCGTCTCCAATTGCATCAAGGAGATGCTGCAGGATTGCGTGGCGCGTGCCTGTGCCACACCAGAGCTCTCCGATAAGTATCGTCTAGCTGTAACCAGGATAATCAACGCCCTGCACAAGGTGCTCCATGCACCCTTCGGCGAGATCTCCAAATATGTCATTCTCATATTCTCCATTGTGTTCGAGGCGTGCGGCAAGAGCTTTGGGTAAGTAGAGCCATGGAAGCTATACATCGGTATTATCAATTGCATTCTTCCAGACCCGAGCTGACGGACTCGCTGGCAACTATTGGCAAGCGCTACGAGAGCCAGGGCGCACTGCGTCTGCAGATCGAGCACACGGTGATCAGCGCAATCAAGACACTCGGCCCCGAGTTTGTGCTGCGCGCCTTGCCGCTGAGCGACGCCAACGGCGATGTGTGCGTGGAGCGCTCGTGGCTGTTGCCGTTGATGCGCGAGGGCGCCAATGGGGCGAGCCTGCAGTTCTTTATGGAGCACATTGTGCCGCTGGCCGCCAAGTGTCAGTCGCGTTGGCGCGAGTATGCGAAGGAGGAGCATGACGTGTCCAAGGCGCACATCCATGAGCTGCTCTGCTGCCAGCTGTGGGGTCTGTTTCCCGGCTTCTGTCGCCAGCCACGCGATCCGGAATACTTGCGCAGGCTAGCGCCAACCTTGGGCGAAGCCCTGCAGCACAATCCTGAGTTTCGGCCGCCCATCTACGATGGCCTGCTGGAGCTGCTGGATGATGGCCAGACTGCCGAATGCCATGCGGCCATAGCCCAGTACGCGCGCAACTTCCTGCCGCGCCTCTTCAACATCTACACGGAGAAGCCCAGCACCAGCTACGAGGCGGATCAGCGCAAGCGCACGCTGGATGTGATACGCGCCTATATCGCCCGTGCGCCCGCCGACGTGCAGGCGCAGCTCTTCGAAAGCGCCCAGAGCCTGCTGGCGGCCAGCGCAGTCGCCAGCTTCGAATACGACGCCTACTTCGACATCAATGCGGCGATTGTGCGTGTCCAGAAGTGTCGCGGCATCGAGGCCTACTTCGAGAAGTACATGGCGCCCGTGCTGCGCAACGACAAGTCCAAGCTGGTCTCGCGCGACGAGCAGAAGATGAAGAAGCAGCAGCGCAAGACATACGAGTGAGTCAAGGCATAGCCATTCCCATAGATTCCGGAATATATCTCTGTTTATTATCCCCTTCAGGTTGCTGCGTGAGCTGATGACCTCGGAGCTGCCTTCGTGCCGCAAGTTCACACGGAAAAATTGCATTTTGCTGCAGCAGATTCTGCTCGAAGCCTTCACTACCACGTGCAGCGTCTGTCAAGCGGCGCGTCTGCAGTAAGTGCCCACACCATGTCCATGTCGCTCCGTCCGTTTCTATGCCAGCTGCTCTGCTTTCCTCTCTGTATTTATGGAAATCAGTGGAATTATATTTAAAATCCCTTTACAGTTGCCTGAAGTCGCTGCTGGATTGCCGCAGCAAATTGGCCTACAACGATCAGCTGGTGATGAAGACCATTCCGGAGGCGGTGCTCAACTACAAGGAGTTCTCCACGCGCAAGGAGCCGGTGGCCGAGCAGCTGATCAAACAGATTGTCAGCCTGTATCAGGAGGCGGGCAAGATCAATGAATTCGTGGACATCCTGACGGCTGGCTTTACGGGCGACGAGTCCATGATAACCAATACGATACTCGCCTTCCGTGCCGTGCTGGTTCAGCAGGGGCAGCACCTGACGGTGAGCACCCTGGAGTTTGTGCTGGAGCAGGTGTCGGTGTTCATAGTGCAGAAGTCGCGCAACCAGGCCGAGGCAGCCGTCGCCTTTCTCATCACATTCATCAAGGTGATGCCCATAGCGCTGGTGGCCAATCACTTGGAGACAATTGTAAGTGACAGAATCTGCCTTTTGGCTTTGTCTATATATAATCTAATCGCCGCTGGCCTCTTGCAGATGCGTTCGCTGTCGGCCATGACCAAGGACACGAAGCGGTATTGCCGCATACAGATTGGCTACTTCCTCAAGAAGCTGTGCAAGCGCTTCTCCACCGAGGAGCTGGCGCGCTTTGTGCCCGGCGACGATGAGGTGACCCATCGACGCCTCAAGAAGATACGCAAGCAAATGCGCCGCGACACACGCAAGAAGCAGAACGAGGACGCCCAGGCCGAGAGCTCCGACGAGGAGCTGGTGGGCGATCTCGAGCAAAAGAGCTACACGTAAGCCTTAGCTGAGCAATGTCTAATCCCGGATAGCTAAAGCAACAATTATCTACTTGCAGCATCGATGACATTTTGGCTGATTCGGACTCGGACTTGCCGGATGACATGGACATGGAGGAGGACGGCGCAGCGGCCAAGAATCGCTCGGCCAAATCCAAGGCCAAGTCGAAGCAGGGGAACAGCACGTACATACGCGAGGATGCTGATGAGATTGTGGATCTGGCCGATCTCAAGTCGGTTGGAAATGTACTGAGTAAGTGGAATTTGCTGAGCTCAACCGGAATCACTATCTAATGCGTTGACCTTGTGCTCTGCAGCCAGCGGCTCTGGTGCCGCCGCTGCTGCGACCAGCAAGAAGACCAAGGCGAAGCCACAGCTGCCCAATGGCGGCTTCAAGACTGCCGACGATGGACGTCTCATCATCAGCGACAAGGCGCTGCGTGGCAAGAAGGGTGATGCGATTGACGATGGCTCCGACAGCGAGGACTCCTCGGTCGACAGCGGCCACGAGCCGGGCAGCGGCAATCCCAAGCGCGGCATGGAGGAGGACTCCAGCGATGAGGAGGACCTACAGCAGGCAACCAGCGCCAAGCGCAAGCGGCCCGCTAGCGATGCGCTGAGCATGCGCTCGGGCAAGACGAGCGCCAGCACGCGCAAGGGCATACATCGTCCACTGAATGCCACGGCCAGCGATGCCATGTCCGTCAAATCCAGCGGAGGCCAGAGCAAGGTGGCCGGCAGCGAGTACAGCAGTAAAAAGGCCAAGGGCGACATGAAGCAGCGCGGCAAACTGGATCCCTACGCCTATATACCGCTAACGCGGAATACCCTAAACAAACGGTTAGTCAGAGTCCAGCGAATCTTAACTTGATCAAGAAATAATCAAAGAACTTTTGTCGATTGCAGCAAGCGGGCCATGAACTCGCGCAAGTTCAAGAGCGCCGTGCGCGGCGCCGGCGGAGATGGGGACGAGGCGTCAGCTGGGCCAGCGACGCGTGGCGGCAGGGGCGGCGGCAGGCGCGGACGGGTTACCAAGAGTTACAAATAGACGGCAATCATAGTGGATCATAAAGATAAACTGATCCATTCGTATAATTCGCTGTTGACTATATAAACAAACAAAAAACACATGTTTATATATGTTTATATACCGAAGCACTTAATCGCCTGAGAGCGTCAAATGTTAATATTGAATGATTTACAACGATTATATACACATGAACTAAAAAAAAAAAAGAACTGCGAGTTGTTTAATCTCGTTCATGGCGAATTTCTTGATTTTATAATATATTTATAAACAGCTGTGTTCAGATAAACAATAAAAATGCATTAAAAAAAATATATATCAACTAAATTTATAAAAATATGTTAAATTATTTTTTAGAATGGAATGTAAGGAGAAATATAAAAAGAAATTAAGGTATTTTCGGTCAGAATTAATTAGTTGTGGATGATTTTAGAGGGATCTTTGGAAATGGGCTGTTCACAAAAATAATAGTGATGCATTAAAAAAATACTAAAAATATAAACTGAATTTAAAAATATCTTTTCCATTCGAAAATTAAAATATTTTCACTTTTGGTTTACAATGGAATGTAAAGAAGAGACATACAAAAAAAAATTAAAAAATTCTTTTTCAAATCGAAAATAAAAATATGTTCATCTTTTGTTTAGAATAGAGTCTAAAGATGAGAAATACCTCAAAAAATCCAGTTACTTTCAGTCAGAAGTATGGACGATCTTAGAGAGATGCTTTGGTAATAGGCTGTTCAAAAGTGCTGAACTAAAAAAATAAAATAAAAATATAAACTAAATTAAAAAATACCTTTTCCATTCGAAAACTAAAATAGGTTCACTTTTTGCTTAGAATGGAATGTAAAGAAGAGAATTACAAAACAAATCCAGTTACTTTCGGTTAGAATAAATAGGGTTCTGGATGATTTTAGAGAGATGCATCGGAAATGGGTTGTTCAAAAAAATGAATAGTGCTGCATTACAAAATATATAAACAGAATTTAAAAATACTTTTTCAGCTCGAAAATAAAAATATGTCCACTTTTTGTTTAGAATAGAGTCAAAAGATGAGAAATACAAAAGAAATTCAGTTACTTTTGGTCAGAAATTATTAGTTATTATAGAGATGTATTGGAAATCGGCTGTTCAAAAAAATAATAGTGCCGAATTATACATTACATAAAATAAATTAAAAAATACTTTTTCCAATTGAAAATAAAAATGTTATTACTTTTTGTTCAGAATATAATATAAAGAAGAGAATTCCAAAAAAATGCAGTTACTTTCGGTCAGAATAAATTAGTTATGGAGGATTTAAGAGATGTACATTGGAAATGTGTTGTTCAAAAAAAAAATGCTGCATTAAAAAAATAAAATAAAAATATAAACTAAATTAAAAAATAACTTTTCCATTCGAAAATTAAAATAGGTTCACCTTTTGCTTAAATGGAATGTAAAGAAGACAATAACAAAAAAAATCAGCAACTTTCGGTTAGAATTAATAGTGTTCTGGATGATTTTAGAACGATGCATCGGTAATGGGCTGTTCAAAATAAGAATAGTGCTGAATTAAGAAAAATATAAACTACATTACACAAATACTTTTTTCAATAAAAAAATAAAAATATGTTCATATGTTTTTGTTTAGAAGGGAATGTAAAGAAGAGAATTACAAAAAATATTCCCTTACTTTAGGTCAAAATTAATTATTTATGGACGATTTTGAAGAGATGTGTTGGATATCAGCTGTTTAAAAAAAAATACTAGTGCCGCATTAAAAAATTAAATAAAATTCTAAACTAAATTAAAAAAATATTTTTTCCGATCGAAAATATATATATGTCCTACTTTTGTTTAGAATAAAGTCTATAGATGAGAAATACAAAAAAATCCCGTTTCTTCCGATCAGAATTAATTAGTTATGGCGGATTTTGGGCTGCTCAAAAAACATAGTGCTGTAAGCAGCTGAAAAAGAAATAAAAAGCAATAGTAAATTATATATATGCTATATATTATAAATATATAATTATATAGATACATTTATCATAATTTTTTCTCTATATTTTATAAGCGTTTGCTTAATATAAAGTTTTATTCATATAGTCTTTCGTACTCATACAAGGCATTTTTAGTATTAGTTTTTTTTAGTTACTCGCGCTTCCAGAAGCGAAGTTCGAATCCCAGCTTGGCCCATAGCTAGATTCTACTGTTTTCTGGGCAAGCAACATAATATGACGCAACGGATCATCAGGTGACGCCTATAAATCCTATTATATATTTTAGATATATATAGAACTTAGTGGCAAGTCACCTAATAACACACGTCTGTGGGGCTGTTTATCTC
The DNA here is from genome assembly GCA_035046225.1 of Drosophila pegasa. Taxonomy (NCBI): domain Eukaryota; kingdom Metazoa; phylum Arthropoda; class Insecta; order Diptera; family Drosophilidae; genus Drosophila; species Drosophila pegasa. The sequence goes on from JAWNOD010000295.1 coordinate 583,342, forward strand.
CCGAGCGCAATTATAAAGAGATAACTTAATTATTAGCTAGGCGTAATTCATGCATGATAAACATATACAGTGGAGCATGATTCTATTTAGGTGTAAATTACAGTTATACGAGCCTTAGACATCTACTATTTACCTAGTATTGGATACAGTCTTTATCTTTATTTATATTCATAAACTGTTCTGGTCTAAGCATTTTGGAGTTGTTTTTATTTTCGGTTTCGGTTTCGGCTTGAGTCAGTGGATCATCAAAGAGTCTTGTTTGATATGTGGTAAATGAGGTTGTTGTTCCTTGAGTTGCTTCCTATGAGTGTGGACATCCCAGACCCTCACCAAGCCGGAATACCATTGAGGTGCTCAGGCGCTCTTGAACTGCTTCTCGATGTGGGTGCGCTCCCAGTCGGCGCTGGGGTCCAGGCCGCGCATGGTCTCCTCGATGAAGTGCAGCTTGTTGTTCGCATCGATCAGGATGAGCGAGTGGGTGCGACTTCCGTAGCCGTGCTCGGCGATGTGCACGTTGAGGGCGCTCAGGCCTTCGCCCCAGTTGGGGGCACGGCGCTCCAGCTCCGCGTCGGGCCAGAATTTGTGTTTGTTCTTGAGCAGCAGCAGCAGCTCGGCGCTCAGTGTCTCCACGTCCGACTGGCCAAATTCGTGGACAATCTGCTCGAACTGCTTGCGGCCGTACTGCACCTTCTCGAACGGAGTGTCCGGCAGGCTGTTGCCAAATCCGTAGCATTGGCCCTGCTCGTACGGCACAAGAGTGGGCGGCACATTGCTCAGCAGCTTGATCTGGGCCGGCTGACCATCGGAGCTGAAAAAAATGAGATCTAATTAGCTTTAGTTCGAAATTCCCACTCGAATTCGCATTTGCTCGGATTCCTTATTCACCACGCGCAACAGGTAGCAAGACTCACACACACTCACATAAATCTTAGTGAATGTGTTACACGGACGTATATGTGCGCGTGCAGGCGCATAAGTTAAACCCACCTCACAAATGAGAGCAGTGAGAGAAATGGCACAAGTGCAAGGCGATAAGCACATCGAACCTCTCGCTCGATCACATTTGCAGTAAGGACATGGGAGTGTGCGTGCAGGCGCATCCAGCTCACCACAAGTGAGAGCAGGCAGATAGTGAGAGTAAGCAAAAAATAGCACAAGTGCAAGCCGATGAGCACATCGGATCTCTCGCTCAATCATATTACAGTAAGGACATGTAAGTGTGCGTGCAGGCGCATCCACCTCACCACAAGTGAGAGCAGGCAGACAGTGAGAGTAAGCAAAAAGAATGGCACAAGTGCAAGCCGATTAACACAACGGATCTCTCGCTCAATCATATTACAGTAAGGACAAGCCCACCTCACCACAAGTGAGAGCAGGCAGATAGTGAGAGTAAGCAAAAAAAAAAAATGGCACAAGTACAAGCCGATGAGCACATCGGATCTCTTGCTCAATCATATTACAGTAAGGACAAGTCCACCCCACCACAAGTGAGAGCAGGCAATAAAGGGCGTAAGTGTGAGCAGATGAGCAAGTCGAGCCTCTCGCTCAATCACATTACGTGAGAGCAGGTCATCCGAGCAAATACGAAAATTAACAGTGGGCGCCCGTATGTATGTGCACACATATTGTGCTATTGCACTTACCCAATCTCAATGGATACAAAATTGAAGGCACTGTATTTGGTGCAATCCGACAGCAGACGCTGATTATAGTTAACAATATTGTGTTCAGTGTCCGTTTGACGCACATAGTTGGCCACGATCATGCCGCGTCCTAATAAGAAATGTTCGTTATTGGTTTGGCGTTCTTTGTGTTCTTGGCTGCTGTTCTTGGTATTATTATGCGGTTGCAAAATGTATTTGTGCGCTTCGAAACAAAAAAATTGCGTGAGTTATCATTGTGTGTGAAAGGTAGAAAGAAACTTGCAATGGGTTGAATGACTGAACTTTGACTGTGTGTGTGAGTGTGAGAGAGTGAGTGAGTGAGTGGGTGTGCGTATGCGTGTGTGCGTGCGTAAAAATGTACGTATGAGTGTGCGTATGCGTGTGTGCGTGTATGCGTGTGTATTATGTTTACCAACTGCATTGCGTGGCTTCGGCTCGCCAGTTAGATTGAGCAGCGCCCCCACTTTGAAGACGCCCTGCCCGCTGCCAATGGCCAGCCAAGTGCCGCCCTCACGCCCTGGCTCCAGATCAATGCCTGCAAAAGAATAGGTTACATGCCATGGCATGGACTGTGGTGAATTGCACGGCACTGTATACTCACCACCGTAGACGTGATCCCCGTCCGACCATTTGGCTGCTGACTGTGTGTCGCGGGCGAAGAACTCGTCGCGATTGGAGGCCAGGATGAGTTTGTAGCCATTGGCGCTGGGCTGCGAGTTGGCGTAGAAGAATATGACACACATGCTCGACACTCGCACGAATTTGGACTAGCTTCGGTTCTTAATGCTAAATGCGCTGGAGAGCGAATTAAGTCAGTCTCACTTTGTGGCTATTGTTTATCAGTCAATTATCGCTGACTCGGAATTATCTTATCCGCGCGTCACGCTCCCCGATTGCAGTCGAGCGTATGAACTTAGCGATGGCAGCACACACAATTTATCCGACCCTTTTACAGTGTCATTTGCTTAATAAATATGCATGGGATTGTGTAATTAAATCGCAGTCGGCCGTATTTTGTTGTCTGTTGTCATATGTTTTCTATTTTTTTTTTAAATTTGCATTGCCAACTACTGGTAGGGTTGCCAGCCAGTCGTGTGCCTATCGAAAGCTATCGATAGCTTGCTCAGCCCTGGCACATGGTCGACCGCTTGCGATCCGGCAACGCCGCTCAACCAGTTGAATGCAAATGGGCCAGCGTCGTACTAGAATTTGATCAAGTATTTATGTTTTTTTTTCAAGTGCAAAACGTGTGTTAATTTACGAAACGTATACACGGCGCAAGTGCACAGTTAAAGCATAAAATGCATGAGCCGCTAGCGAGATCTGGCCGTAATTTAAACAAATTCCACACACACATACCCAACAACCAGCACACACACACGCGCAACGCGTGCATAAACACATGAGCAAAGCATAGTAAAAAATAACCAACACAACAAAAACAATAACGTGAGTGGAATAGTGCACAACAATATAATTGATAAAATATAGAGTGAAGCGAAGCGGGAGCGAAAGAAGGGAACTAGCGGAACGGCAACAAAAGGCAAGCCAGGCGCGATTTTCTTCGTCGTTGTCCCTGCGTCAAGAGCGACAGAGAGAGAGAGAGAAAGAAGGAAAAAAGTTGTTACTAAAAATAGCAATAAATAGACAAAACCCCGCAGTCGCTGACGTTTGCTTCTTTCGGACTTTGGGCCTTGCCGCCGCAGCTTGACAGTTACCGTTAGCCTGCTGGCACAACAAAGACAACAATACAAATAAATAACTATAAAGTGAAATTACGCTACATTTTGGTGCCCACTTTTTTTTGTTGCGCTTTGTTTTCATTTTCGGTTTTCGGTTTATTTTTTGGTTTTTGTTTTTGTTTTCTGTTTTGTGTTTGCTGCATTTGTTTGGACACGAAATAAGAGCAGCAGCAGCAGCAGCAACGGCAGCATCAACAACAACAACAACCACTTGGACAACAACAACAACAACAGCAACAAACACGGATCAACACAATGCTCTTAAAATTCACAAAAACCAGTGGAGCCGGCGGCGCGGGTTCGGGCACCAGTTCATCGATGCAAGCGACCACAACGTACGCGGTGCGCGGTGGAACAGGTTTGTTGTTGTTATATTATCTTATTTCTACATATTTTTTTCCCTCTTTTTTGGACATCAGTTTTTGCCCTCGCTTTTACCTGTGCCTTTAACTTACATTCCGATACAAACACGTGTCTGTGTGTGTGTGTGTGTGCACACTCACACATGCACGCCTGCATTTAAGAATGTTCGTTTTTTTTTTTTTTTTGATAACGGTCCATTTTCTTGACAATGACAACAATACTAATAATACCCAAATGTGAGCAACTTTAACTAAGAAAATTGTTTGTCGTTGATTTTGTTGTCCCCTTCTTTCTTATTATGTCAATGTGGGCGCCTCCAAGAAACCCCACCGCATCGGCCGCCATCCATGCGCGCACGATTGTATACAATTCAAAGCATCGACAGCGCTGCACAGTGGTTGAAAATGATAGGGTTTTGTAGTGATTTTAGGCCTGTTTTTTATATACGTGAGAATTGTAGGGAAAGTGTTGTAAATAATGGTATATATACTGAAATTAACAAAAATGTAGTATTTTTATATTGAAATAAAAATAAATAAATAAATTTTGTAGCATATAACATGATATATTTTTATTTATTTTTATTTCATAATAATTATATTATATATATCATTACTTCTATGTAAATTTACAAATATATGCAATATATATTTCATTATTTTAGTATATATTTTCAAAGATATTGGAAAAATAATAATTGATAAATTTCGTAGCACAAAAATCTGATTTATTTATATATATTATTGTATTTCAATATAGAGATATATTTTATTATTATTTCATCATTATCAATTTATATATTACTATATACAACAATGCCTCTAGAATTCCTATTTCTATGCATAAAAATCTAAAAAAAAAGTTGTACCACTAAGATATGATTTATATATGTATGTATATTGAAATAAAAATAAACAAATAAATTTTGCAGCACAAAAATATGATTTATATATATTTATTTTAATTTTAATATATCTTAATAATACTTTTGTGATTTATTTTTATTTTAATATATCTTAATCATATTTTTGTGATTTATTTTAATTTTAATATATTTTAATCATATTTTTGTGCTTCAAAATGTATTTATTTATCTTATTTATCTTAAATATTTAGTTATATATTTAATAAAGGTCTTGACATATGGCTGTAAAAAAAACATTTAATTCTAAAATTTTAAATTTCGGCCTCCATTGGGAGTTGAACTCTCACTTGGTATATATTTATACATCTATTTATATATTTTTGTCTATATTTATATATATTTATGCTCTGAATACTTCAAAGCCTTTAAAATATATTCAAAGTATTGTCCCATTTCAATCACTTATTACCTCCCATTAACTGCAACTCCCTTAAATCTAATGCTCGATCAACAAACTTGTCCCACTGTGCGACGCCGGCGGCGACGTTGACAGCACGTTGTTCGCTTGTTGACTATATTGAGTATGTTAGTGTATTGGTTTCTATATATGCATATATACATATATATACATATTTATGGTATGTATGTGTATGTGTATGTGTATGTATTTATATATGTGTGTCTATGATTCTGTCGGCTGGGTAAGGTTGTTTGCGTAGCTTTTGCGTAGGCCACTCGGCACACGTGGCAAGCGCAACAACAACAAACAACTAAATATACATGCAAGGGCTCGACCACGAAATACCCTGCATGTGCAACTATGTAAATAAAAGTGAGATAGGTTGTTAAGTATGTAAAATTAAAAGTTTTTATGCAGAAAATGTTATAAATAATATATAAAAATAGTATAAAATATTTATATATATTTAAAAAAAAATATATATATTTTATTATTCCTTTTTTCTTTTAAGCGAATGTCTGATTACCAACTTGAAATCTAGACTCGTTTAGATAACCCCTATATCAATTATATGCGATATACATATATCTACGCCACTAGGGGCGTGGCAAATAGTAAAAACAAAACTATATCTTTCAAGGTTTCGCAGTTGAGGCAAAAAGATTTGTCGGCTAATTTACTGCCGACACACGTCTTGCGTTTGGCCACGCCCACTGAGGGGCGTGACAAATGGGTAAAAACAAAAACTCCATAGGCCAGATTTTGTAACTTAGTAGACCTATAAATTATATGGTCCGCTCATGGATATTGATTTTTGCTCAACACTCGACTATTTTTAGATCGCATCGGCGTCGTCCGACTGCAATATATAGTTAAAAGTTAATTAATTAGTAAATTAATAGTTAATTTGAGTTATTTCAAACTTCAGAGAAAGCCGAAAAAATATTTATAATATTTAGAAATAGATAAATATATTATATGTTCAATATGTAATTAATATGAAATAAAAAATATTGAATATATAATTCGAAAAATTATTTATAAATTAATTAAAATCAATTAAAAAGTATTCCAAAATGCCCAGGATATATATAATTATAATTACAAATTTTAAAAAAATATATTTAATTTTTTAAATATAATATATAATATAATATAATCTTATATAATGAAGAACAGGAAGCTTCCATTTTGCCATTCCTTTTCCTTACATAAAAAATAAATATTATAAAAATAATTTAAATAAATATACAAAAATATATATAAAAATAAAAAAGTATATTTCAAAATAAAGAAAATATATAAATATAAATAAAAACAAAAAATATATAAAACAATATATAAAAATAACAAATATATATATATATCAATAAAAATATAAATAATTGATCCTAAATATAAATTTGATCTTAAGATGAAAATAGAATACATTTTTCTTTGATAAAATTCCAATCTCTCATCTATTTAGAAATCCCAAATTCTCGAGCCAAACGGTTTGTTGCCGCATATACCTCATGTGGAAGTGCTTGAAGGGTATATCTGTCTATATAGAGTAGCAACAATTATAGTAAGACCCTCGTCGCTGTATTGATTAAAAAGCATAATAATAATGGCTCATAAGGATCCTTTGGTGCTGCCACTTAACGATGGCTGTCGATTCGAGTGTGTTGTTGTTTGTGTACTTTGTGCTCGAGTAGCGTACGTAAGTGCCGGCAGTCAGTGTCCTCTGTCTGTGTCCTGTGTCCAGTGTCCTGTGTCCTCTGTCTGTGGACATTCCGCTCCTCGGTGTTATTCGACAATGTTTGCCAATGTTCATTTAATAGAATTTAATAGTGTCTACAAGGACGTGCCAGGAGGGGCGCCACCTGATGCGCTTGCCGGCGCAGTCCTTGACAACAGCGACATTAGCTAATACAAGACAGGATCAAATGCGACACGCGCCACCCACAGTCACAATACGCTTTAAGCTACGTGTTTAATTCACTTCAATTATTGCCGTGGCTGGAATAAATTCAATCGAATCAGAGTTAATCTTATTAACAAGCTAAGACGTAGAATCTTAAGAGTCTCAAGTTAAGCGTAATATATATTGCTCCTCTTTAAAGTGGATATCTTACACGTTGTATCTTTTCGAAAAGGAAATATGCCAGAGGAGGCGTGATAGATCATATAAAGTGTGTGTTATTATTAATCAAACTCAATAGTTGAGTTGATGTAGAGACTTAAGTACTTACATTTTGATATTTTTAGAAATTATCGATAACTTTTTATGCACACTTTTATCGATATTCAATAAAAAAACGAATTTGAGTTTTTCCAACATATCTTGTGTGCTTTCAAAGCTGGTGTTTGTCGATTTAGATCTTGAAGAAAAACTACTCAAAATATTTCATGACATTTCGACATATCTACAACTTATCGATAACTTTTTCATTAACACATTTATTGTTGTTTAATAAAAAGAACGAATTTAAGCTTTTTTTCAACATATCTTGTAAGTTTTCAAAGTTAGAGTCAGCCGAATTTGATCTCGAAGAAAACTACTTACAATTTTTTACGACATTTTGACATTTCTACAAATTATCGATAACTTTCTCATTAACAAATTTATTGATATTTAATAAAAAAAGAAGGAATATGAGTTTTTCCAACATATCTTGTATGCTCTCATAGCTATATTCAGTCGATTTTGATCTTTTATTAGCTATCGATACAAATAATCGATAAACCAAATAAAATAATATTTATCGAACTTCATTAAAAGGTTATCGAACTACAGATTTTTTTAACATATGAATCTTATATGTTCTGCAGATTTTGATCTAACAGCCAAACTACTTAGAATTTAGCATGTATATAAACTATCGATAACTTCTTCATGCACACATTTATTGATCTTCATTAGAAATATATCGAGCTTCCGTTTTTTTTCTTCAACATATTTTGTATTTTTTTAAATTTAGGTAATTTGTTAAATCAATTAACTCTAAGCCTACACAGCTAACGAACAACTCAGTTGATATACCCAATTATCTGTCTAGAGCTGAGCTACTTTGCATTTAAGCGAGTTTGCTTGGAATTATAGCTCAACACGTGTCGTTCCGGGCATCTTTTAGTCGGGGCCGCCCAACTAGAGCACATGCAAAAATCCTTAATAGAATTCATTCTTGTTTCCGCCATGCGTTACATGACGTACGGGGGAATTTTCTGGACATGTTTTCTATAATCGTGAGATCTGCAGCGCCATTATTCATAAATGTATAAAAAAACTGTTTCAACTGGTTAAGAATTTAGCTAAATGTCGCTTGAGTCACGCTCAAAGTTTTCTCTTTACTTCTGTCTTGAGCTCTCCCCCTCGCCCCCTCCCACTCTTTGTCTGTCTCTGTCTCAGTCTGTCAAGTCTCGTGATTTGAGGTAGTCATAGTCAATTGCCGACGACAAGTTCGCCTTTGTAGTCTGTCATCTGCTTACCGCCAATAGCCCCGCCCCCTCCCCACCGTTGCGGGCGCTATTAATGCAATTTTCTGCTCGCTAGATTAGTTAATGATCGCGGGGCGTTGTCGCGACTTTGCTTTTCAGGTTATATTGGTATGCAAAGCTACAACCTATAGCAACGTCTTGAAGCAGAAATGAGAGGAAATGATTGACTAAGCAATACTCTGTAGAAGTTTTGGTGTGAGAATTTTGAGTTGATTCTTTAACTATTTATTATTTGTGAATATAATATGTATTATATATACGAAAACGAGAGGAAATGATTGACTTAGTAATACTCTGTAGAAGTTTTATTGTGAGAAATTGAAGTTGATTCTTTAAGTATTTATTATTTGTGAATGTTTTATGTATTTTATGTTAATGTTATATGGGATATATGGTATATAACTTAAGTTCTTAGAAGCATATATAATATTTTTTAGAGATTACATTAAATTTTAATAGATTTTTACTAGAATTTTTTAACTTAATTGACTTTGATCTATTTTCGCTATGCTCAAACTCTTAGGAGAGCATAATGAAGTCGTCGTTCTGTTGTTCTTTAGCAACTACATATGATAATATAGAATATATATGTCTACATAGAGGTATCTCTATGCATATACTCTCTTCAGTTTCTTTTTTTTTTGGCGAGCCCACCTCAATTAAATTGCTGTTGCGGCGAGCGAATAGTTCGGGCAGCTCATGTGGAAGTCGACAATGCATTCGTTATTAGATATTCGTATTGTCTTTCCACATGCAAGTGTTATTGTTGCCTTTGTTGTATTTGCCCCCCTTCTAAGTCGGCGAATGAGCAGAGTCAGCGTCAAAACAAAATGATTAGTGCTTATTGTTGCCGTTGTTGTTGTTGCTGTTGCTGCTTTTTGTGCTATTGGGTTTTACCTAGTGCTCGCTTTAAATTAATTAAATACTCTACGTTTTGTTTTTCAAGTATTCATTAACTTGATGTCTCTCTTTGAGTGTCTGATGAGCCTCATGAGTCAATGCATATTAAATTTATTGTTTATAAACGTTTGACACTCTCTGTAGGGTATTTGGTCAAGTGTCTGTGCGCCTTGTGTTTTAACTGTTTTTTTGAAAGTGGGCTAAAACACATATATATATATACACAGTTGATGAAGGCACCGCCAATAAAATGTAATGAACATCTTTATGGCGTTCGCATAAAGCGAATTTAGTGTGTTCGCATTCGTATATATTGACATCGATAAATGAGTCAAGATGAGAATTCATATATATGAATGAACAAAAGACAAAGAATAAGAGATAAATGCAAGCCAATTAAGCTGTACAGTCCTTTAGTTGCAGTGATTTGCGTTGACTTAAGCATGTGCCAGCTGTGGATGGGCCAAGTGGACCAATTTACTAAAGGTAAATGGGAATCAAATGCAATAAATAGCAATTTGATGTACAAGGAAATTGCTAAGGTAAAAGTAGAGCCCTCACATTAGGTATACTAGATAATGTTTTAAGATTTGAAGTTGCTCAAAATTTACTACAATATTATAAAACTTCATTTCAGTTTGGCTTTAAAAATTCCGTTTCAAGATTTAAATATATTTGGAAATGCGGCCTTCAAGATTTCAATATTGTTTCCAGATTTCAATATCTAGACTGAAGTTAGGACGTGAATCTATTTGACTTACTTAGAATTTCAATCAAGTTTCGTATGGCTTCGTATTAGAGTTCTATTTCACATCTCTCAAACAATCAGTTTCATATGCTACAAAAGTCAACTGCATGAAATTTTGATATATTAAGTAAATATCATAAAAAAACTGATATTTAGCTGATGCTTTTTGGCTTTATAAAGCTTAAGATCCTAACTTTAACTTCTAGAAACAAAATTACTTTGAACAGAATTTTGTTAACTTTCTTAAAAGCATTTTGAGAACCAAAACACATTTGAAGCATATTGTATGAATATGGAATATATCAACTAATTAATTAGGAATATGAACCTTGAATACAATTTTCTTTAATATCAGAAAAAGTTGTTAAAAGCCTATCCCATTGATTTGGCTTTTAACAACTTTTTCTTATATTTAAGAAAATTGTATTCTAAGTTCATATTCCAAAACGCCTTTTGATTCATATAGTTTTAGTATTTGTTAGCTTAAATATAAATATAAATAAATAAAACTAGAAGATATTTGTCAACTATGAACAGAACTTTCTTAAATTTCCGAAAAACTTTTTGAAAGTCAAAACTTTTGATTCATATAGATTCAGTATTCTGCTTAAGCCGTTAGCTTTAATAGTTTTATAGGTAAATAAAACCGTAAATATTTGCAAACTATATTAAAATAGGTAAATGCAACAAAAATTTCTTAATTTTCAGAACATTTTTTTGAAATTCAAATCTTTTGCTAAAAAGAATCAAAGGGATGGACATAGTTACAATATTCAGCTAAGAGTTGATATAAGTAAATAAAACTTAAAATATTTGTCAACAATATTTAAATATATATAGACTGATATTATACTTAGGTATATTTATATAAATCAAATGATTGCAATGCAATTTATTTGCTTGAAATCAAAAGTTGTTTATATTGTACGAAATTAGTTTCAAAAACAATATAATTTGTAGTTTTAGTTGATCATTTCCCTACGTCTCTCTCCCCGGAAAGATCTAAAGTTTCAGTCGGCGCACTTGGTGGTCGAGCTTGGGGCAGTTGGGCGGCGGGCGAGTTGATCGCTCTTAATTGTCTTACTTTGGAGTTAGTGGCTAAATCATTGCGTGATCAGAAATAATACTATTTGTTGTCGTCATTGCACATGAGCGATAAATTCCATTACATTGCCCGATTATTAGACGACAACAACAACAGCAGCACATATCTGTCTAAGGTCAAAACGCAACACTGCAAAATGTTTCTTGGAAATTAATCGACGTCAGACGACGGCAAGTGCAGCCGTGCCTGTCCCTCTCTTTCTCCCCTCCCATTCTATCTGGCTGTCTCTGTCTCGCTGTACCACTTTTTATCCGTGTCTATTACAAAAGGCAATTGGCTGTTATTGACGGAATGGTGTACGGATTGGATGCCCCGGAAATGCCGTAAGTGAAAAAGGTAAACAGGCAGCTAAACACACATTGTCATCGGGCGATCGATGCCGGTTTGTGAGTCCCCCTCCAGCCGGTTTTACATTATTTTTTTTTACAATATCAAACGGCAGCTATAATGACAAGAATTGTTAGGGTATTGGAACTAAATCGTAAAGCTTGGGTTTGTTTCAGGTGCAACTTTTCAGCTGACTCCTGATAAAAGTTGGGAAATTTCTTTGTCACAATCGGAATGAAATTAGAAATATATCTTTACTTTTAAAACTTATATATCAGACATATTTCTGAACTTCAAGTATTTGAGTTTAAATATTCAATTGTTCGCTTAGTTAGCTTGGTTAGAACCGTCGCTATATACGTTTCTTGTCTGGCCTAAGGCTATAGACCTCGCAACGGAAGTTGTAAGCAGTTTGACGTCAATTGTGAACAATCGACACTGCGGTGTTAATTTTTTAAAATTCATTTATTATTTTATTAATCAAATAAAAACGATTTGAATTTAGATGCGAACTCTCTATATTAAATTATTATAATAAAAAAAATACTTGGCAGCTGAGTGAGGGCAACTAACATAACATACCATAAAAAAAGTGAGAGATTTGTTCAAACACAATTTCAGACACTCTGCTATCAGATCTGAACGTAAATTTATTTTGAAGATTTTTGGTTTTTATTGTTTAAATAAACTATAAAACAAATAAAATGAAGTATTTTGTGTTGGGTATTTTGCAGCCTGATACTTTTTGTTTCTATTGTAAAAACTAGTAAATAATTGTATAGATTTAATAAAATTACTAAGTATTCTATATAAAATATATAGACTCTTAGTTGGGTATCTTACAGTCGGATACTTTTTTGCCTAGAATTCAATTGTTTTTGGAACATAAAATTCCTTTCTTTTGGAAATTTAAATTCCGATTATAATTAATGATATTTTTGTGTTTGGAATTTGTTAACAATTTATTTATGTTTGTGATTTATTATTTGCTTTAATTAGATAAACTTTGGTTACAAATGTTATTTGATTGATAATGGTCATTTATATATTTTTTTTCGGGATTCCCGCTGAAGGAATTTAAATTGAAATTTAATGGGAAAACCATTATATATAATATTATTATACATACTTATTTCGTTACTGATTGAGATATCTCCGAACACAGATATCTCATCACATAGAAGATGTATAGGTTGGAAGAGTATTGTACTATAATTCCATTATAATATCTAAGCGGATTGGATTATAAAGCTGCATCAAAGGTTTTCAGTTTTCCAAGTATTCCCCTTTCAACTATAGAGAAATTTTAACGCATAGCTACAAATTGACAAGCCAAAACAAAAACAAAAACAAAACGAAACAACAAATAATAGCAACAAATCGAGCCTCAGCCCAGCCTTCAATAAATATCAAATCGAGCCCTGCCCCAAACGCTACGCATTCGCCATGGACGGGGGCAGAGGCATCCACGCGAGAGACTGAAGTTGTGCAAACGAACGACCAACGACAAACGACAAACTGAGCCGCGTTGTCAACGGCTCTCACTAACTGTTATTTAGGCTATCTGGAATGGCTTGCTGCCAGCTATTTAGATATTCGTAAGCTATTTTTTTGTTTTTTTGCTGATTATTCGTGTTATTGTTCTCTGGAAACTGGTTCGTAACTATTTCTTAACTATCGATTTTCGAGTTGTGATTGGGCAACAGCTTCATAAATGCGTTTTATCCAATCAATATATAACTGTTTTCAATCCATGGCACTTGCTATATCGTTGATCATAATGTGTTATCGTGAAATGTGCAAGTCACGAAGCGAGACGTATCTGAAGCCATAAAGCCAGCCATTTAGGAGCATATAAAAAAGTTTTTGATCATGAAAATGGAGCTATCGAGCTGTGCGTGCAGCTGCCCTTAGATATGGGAGGGAAAGTCTGAGAGAGTATAAGAACTAGATTTTATATTCTGTATTTACATGCATTACATTTGTTTTAAATAATCGATAACTTTATCGATAGCTTGTGTCATCGAATTGCATATAATGATTATACTTAAACATGAGATAATATATATACTCCATTGTTTGCATATCTCCACAGACAATACAAAATTTGCCTTATTGTTCAGGGTATTGCTTAGTCGGGCACTTCCATCACGAGCACTTTTAATTGTGCGTTTTTTTTTCGTCGGTTTTTTAATGTCGAACAGCAAAAAAAGATCACGTGACGCTTAATGTGGGTGTGTATCATCTACCAAAAATCGGTAAGGCTGATTAATGGAGATTTATTGTGGCTAGAGTATGTGCAGGTGTACATATATGCCCCTATGTATTGTACCATATTGATAAACACGCGCATGAATGTTTGTTCCTTTCTTTAATATTGACGTGCTAAACGAACCAATTTTTGTTGTTGTATTCCATTCATCTAACAAATAATCAAAGCACGCCCCCTTGGCCAAATTTGTTGTTGATACCCTCAAGCGTTCGCAAACTTGGCACTTGTGGGTATTATGTCTTTTGTCAAGTTGTATGTAACCGAGAGAAGTGGGCGTGGTCGAGCAGGCATACGTGATGCAGCAGCGATGAGACAGTGCAGCTGACTCACTTTGTATATAGATGTACGTGTCGAGAAGCGCTAGAGACTTGGGGCTTGTCATTCATTTAGTAATCCTATAATCTTTAGGGAGAAAATCGATTAAAATCGATATCAAATTTGAGTTATCTAAGGGCTCAGGGTAACTCCAAGTCGCGCACTTTCAAGTGGAGTATTTATTTATTTCTTTAATTCATTTTTCTAGAATCTATAGAGAGAGAATCGATTAAAATCGATATTAATTAGAGTTTTTAAGGGCTCAAGGTGACTCCAAGTCGAGCACTCCCAACTTTAATTCATTTCCCTATAATCTATAGGAGAATCGATTGAGGTCGATATCAATTTGAGTTTTTTAGTGCTCAGGGTAACTCCAAGTCGAGCACTCCCAACTAGAATCGTTTGAGATCGATGTCAATTTGAGTTATCTAAAAACTTAGGGTAACTCCAAGTCGAGCACCCCCAATTAGAGTATTTATTTATTTCTTTTATTGTGCAGAAGAGAAAGAGAGAGTAAGAGAGAGAGAGAGAGAGAGAGAGAGAGGGAAATATTTAAAGAGAAAAACATGTAAATTAAAATCATTTGATTTAATTAATTAACTTGAGACTTTATATCATTCGAATCGTTGGCACGCACTAATATTTCAGATATTTCTGATTGCTGTTTGCATAACGAGCATTATGAGCTATGATTACCCTATTATAGTCGGCACATGGCATTATCAGTTCAGTGCCAGCTTTTGGCACCTGTGTGTTTTATTATTATTATTATTATTTTTTTTTGATGACTCAACCCGCAGAAATGTCACAGAAAGAGGTGCAAATTAAATTTTAATGGCCATCTAATTTGTTGGCAAATACAACAAAAACACAAAAGAAATAAGTCCAAGCAACATCAGTCAAAAGGTAAATCTCATTGTCGATCTCGTGCTCTCTCACTCTCTCATTCTCCCACTCTCTCGCTCTCTCTCTCTCTCTCTCTCTCCCTCGCTATCTCTTCTCTCTCTCTCTCTCTCTCTCTCTCTCTCTCTCTCTCTCTCTCTCTCTCTCTCTCTCTCCCTCTACCACTCTCTCTCCCTCTCTCTCTCTCCCACTCTCTCTCTCTCTCTCTCTCTCTCTCTCACTCACGCACGCGTCTCTATCGCTCGTCTGCTCTCGCCTCCCACTGTCTCTTTTGCTCTTGCGCTCCGCCCGCCTTTACAATCATTTTCTGCGTCGTCTTTTTGCGTTCTATATGCTTTTCTTATATTTGTTTACAATTCAAACACACACACACGCACAGTAGTTGTTTTTTTTTTTTTATGCGCAAGCGCCACAAAAAATTAACAATAACAAAAGCAAATGGCAATAATAATGAAACGCGCTCTCAAGGTTGCAAAACATTGTTGCTAATTTTTCATTCAGTCAAACAGCAGTCGAATAGACGCCTTAAATCAAATTCTTTTAAATCATATATGTATATACATAATTTAGAACTATATAAGCATATGCATAGGTATGCGTAAATAGTTCAACTGAAACAGTTGAGAGCGGTTTCCCAGCGAGCACAGATAGACAGGATAGGATAGATACACTTAACTTATGTATCCGAAATGAGACGAACGTGCAGAGCACTCGACTTGAGCATATCCTGCAGCGTCATTGACTTACGAGTCTTTCACTAATTCAAGTCTAAGCATAGATAATTTTTACTGTAAAATACATTATTTTACATTGAATATAGTGTAAGGAATTACATATTTAAATGAATTGAAAGAGGAATTGAAATATTATAATTTATTCATATAGAAGAGCTCTTTTTCTTGAATAAGACTTCTTTAAAGCGAGAAAACAATCAAACTTTAAATACATTTGGATAATAATTTAAGTAATTAATTTAATAATTTAACAAAAATTAATTAATATACAAGCAATCCATCGATTAGTTTAACAGTTACAATTAAAAGTTCATAAAAAGGCGCATTTTATAGGCCCCAACAAACAACAACTAAATGCTTTAATAAAATTTTAAAAAATATAAAAAATATATATAAAAAAGCGTATAAAAAAGCATATGAAAAAATATAAGTATATGTTAAAAAATTTATAAAAATATATAAAGCAAACAAAACGAATTATATTAAAAGTACTTAAAAAATATATATTAAAATATACAATTTATAAACAAAATACTTTGATCAAAGCAATAAAATATATATCCATATAAAAATATATATAATCTAAATAAAAATGTATATAATCTAAATAAAAATATATATAATAAATTTATTAAAATTAGAATAAATAATTATATATACAAAAATATTTGAGAAATACATAAAAAAGAGTTTAATGTAATTAATAAAAGTATATACATACAATATAAAAATACATATAAACCATTTATAAACAATATTTAATAAATTTATAAAAAATATATACAATTTATTTTAAAAATGTATATAAAAAAATTGTAACAAATATATAATAAATATTTTAAAAATACATTAAAAAATATGTTACAAATATATAATAAAGATTATTAAATAAATATACGAAGAAATTAATATTTCTGACTTAATTTGGCATCTATAATACTAGACTTTTCATATGCAATAGATAAATTTTCGCCAACTTCTTAAAAACCTCTAGGTTTCGATTTTGCGCTTATATACTTAATTCTGATCTTTTTTAACTGTACATAAATCGGGATCTAAGATGGTATTTTAAATATACATTGATCTCAACAAGAGTTCATTCATTCATTTAATATATGAAATAAAGTGCAATACTTAATATAAATATAATATTTTCCATGTCAAAACGTTGATTTTTATACAAAGTACAAACAATTCTTCTTTAATTCAAGAATACTTGTTGTGTGTGTGTGTATTTGGTTTTGTATGTATGAATGAAATGAAATCAAATATGTTTGTATTCAATATTATTCATTGTCTTGCAGTATGCAATTGAATCAAACTTGTTCGTCTTTATTCGGCTTGATTCATTGATTGATTGATTGATTGATGCCAATTCAAGTCTGGCCCAAAGTGCAGTTCAAGTTGAGCGATAAACGACTCGTAAATACTCATGAAGTAAATATATAAATATTGATAATAAATACAAAAATAATAATAAAAATCTATAAATAATAATAATTAATAATAAAAATAAACAAATAAATATATAAATATTAAAATTAAATATATAAATAATAATAAAAAATATATAAAAAAATATATATTGTAGAAAATATTATATAAGTCAAAATGTATCTAAAATTTCAATTATATTCGAGCTAAGCCTCATCACTCTTTTTCGAGAATATGAAGAACTTTTCATGATTTGACAGCTAAGCCTTCCAACCAATATACCCCTTTGGCATTTGTAAGAAATACAGCGCAGAGATTGTGGCATAAAAAGCGATACCGACAAATAGCAGCGCATGAGAGCGTCACGTGACAAAGAAAAAAATAAAATAAAATAAAATAAAAGAAGCAAATGTAATAATAAATGAACAACAACAATGGCAATCAGCAGCAGCAACAAGACAATCAAAACAACAACAATTAAAAAATGTTAGAGCAGTCTGTGTAGTAAATAGTTAAACATGTTTCTCGCTGTCTTTTGGCACATTCGTCTCAGTGGCGCGCGCATCGCTTGACAGTTCGATTCCGATTTGCAATGTACGTCATTGTTATAGTTATCTCATGCCATCCCAGTCCACCGCATCGCAGCGCAGCGCATCCCATCCCATTCCAATCATCACACTTCTATTTCGTGATGAGATCGCGATCGGACGTGGAGAGCACAAAAAGTACTTTACTCACTCCCCATTACTGAAATGTAAACAAAATCTTATCAATTTGAGTCGTCGCCGTCGTCGCTCGCTCGCTCGCTCGAGTCCAACTGGCTCACAGCTCACGCCCAACTCATAAAGATACGCACACACCACACATACATATATATATTTGCATACATGTACATGAATACATAAACACATACATAAGTACTTATACACAATTGAGGTTTGTCTCGTTCGCTGTCATTTTGCCATTTACCGTCTAGTGAATTTCACAATATATCGCGAAATTTAAACAAAGTTCGAATACATACACAGACTTATATATTTCATATATACAAAGGCGAATAGAGAATTGAATTCGTTTCTATGCTTTGCATTTTATTAGATTTAAATATTCAGTTTTTGTAATCAGTCGCGGTTTCAATCTATTTATAAAAATTATTAAAAATAAAAACAAAATCTAAATAAATATGTTTAATGCTTTCATAAATCTCTTTATACAACTGCCTGTCTAGAGATTCGTTTAATCGCAGATTAATTGAAACTTGTGTTAGTCATATAAATGTTGAATATTCGAATGGCATGAAGATAACAGC
This sequence comes from Drosophila pegasa, assembly GCA_035046225.1. NCBI lineage: Eukaryota > Metazoa > Arthropoda > Insecta > Diptera > Drosophilidae > Drosophila > Drosophila pegasa. Next base: position 601,963 of record JAWNOD010000295.1, read on the forward strand.
CAAATATACGCACTTTCCTAATTTGGAATTAATAACTAAAAATGTTAATTTTAATATTATTTTAAAATTCTTTTCAAAAATCCAAAAGTCACTACCTAAACTTATGCTACTTTTTTGAACTTCATCTATCAAAAGTTTATATAATAAGTTCTTAACCTAAGTTCATTGATTTACCAATAAAAATACAAGTAAGAAAGATCTGATAGGCATTGCTCGACTAGCAGATATCCCGCACAAGTGATTGCTTATATACTTATATGCTCAAATATATTCTATGCACACATATGTATTCACTTTTGCATAAAAAAAAGTGTAAAATGAAAAGAAATTATTGCCCGCATGATTCGAACTCGCACCTTTCCGATCAATCGGCATGCTTCTTACCGAAAAACAAGGTTCGTCTTCGCATAGGCATAGAACTTGCTTTACTTTGCCATAGCCAGCGCTTCATTGTTTGGCTCACGAAATGGCAAATCCAAAAAAAAATGAAGTAGCTCAATTCGATTGCAATTACAATTTCCATTTTCATAATAAGTTATACCAAACAGAAGCGATTCACCAGAGGCGATTGATAAACCCCTTAAGACTGGATAACACCTAAAATTTCAACAAAATTATTTTTTATTAAAAACTAAACCTAGTAATTCAACAAAGTTTTTACTGATTATCATAGAATAAGACATCTGCAGTTATTCCTACTTAGAAAAGTTTGACATATTTAAGCTGATTTCTAAATTGATTCCTTTCAAGTTCAGTCATGGGATTTCTTTGGGATTTAGATATGATTATATTTTGTTTGTTCGTTGGCTGTGTGCCTCTAAAAGTCAGCCAGACACAGCGTACCGACGATTTCCCAATACGAATCTTATCAGATTTAATGATTATTTTTTTGCTCTAACATTTATTTGTCGGCACTTGTTATGCTCGTTCATGAGCTGAAGAGAGTATATCCATTTTAGTGCTGTTGAAGTAAGAAGTCGGAAATAAATCGGAAATGCCTATACCTATATGGAGTTTCTCTCCAAGTGGAATTACTATATATTGTAGGCTTGACAAATCAAAACGAATTAATAAAATAATCTCTTATACAATCGTAAAGCTCATATCACTACTGAGCTGATCATTTACATGGCCAAAACATTGTTTCTTACATGCATTTTTGGTCAAGCTTTTTGTGCCGTTGTCGAGTATTACGCAGTCGGTTGCATCCGACGTCGGCATTCTGACTTGTTACGAATCGTTTTCGTTTTCGTCACAGTTGTAACAAGTTCGGCGTACGCCAAACGTTACATGTCTGATGTCAATGCCATAGAGAAATAAAACTATTTACACACACAGGCACACTTACAACGCACACACAGAGCCATGGGCCAGAGCGCTAGGCACACTTATACAAACATGAAATTTGTGCCTCAAGGCGGACAGCATAATAATAATCTCTCAGCTCAGACTACACGAATTGATAAAAGCAAATTATTTATAAAAACTACAACAAGAATTCGACAAGCCGAAGTAGTTAAAACCGGTTGAATTTCGTTTAGTTCAGCGATTGGACATACCCCACTAGAGAATGTGTTTTTTTTTTTTGTTCGTTAGTTATTGATTGTTGATTAACTTTGGCAAACAATAAGAGTAAGTAATGGTGCCCTAATCGGCGCAGTGCGACTAGAGAGGCGCCATAGCCAGAGCTCTAATCTATGTCACACGGTGGCTCATGGTCTATCTATAGATCGGGTAATCACAATTAAGACTTGGATGGTATAGATCTAATGAGATCCAGATAACATTTATTTGAAGGACATATTTAACAATTTTAGAAACAAATTGGAAGATATTGAGAATTGATATATATATAGAGATTCCTATCTTTAAATTCTATCTTAAGATATGATCCACTTTATATTTGCTTCATTCTCTCTCTCTTTCTCTCTTTGACTCCTTTAGTTCATCTATATTTTCTAGCCATTCGTATACCCAACATTATTATATACATTCCCAACTTTAACACCTCTCTATAATCTGTATTCACAATCTATCTTCAATTTTAACTTAACTTAAGTAAAAGGTTTTTCTTTTGTGAATTGTGCAAAATCTCTTTCCCTCTCTATTTGAAGGTAATTTCGATCAAGTTCAGTCTTATCAGCATTCGCATGCGAACTTACTTTATTTAAGACTTTTTGAATTCACATCAAGAACACGTGATGCAAGTGACGGCGAAGTGAGCGTATGTCAGATAGCCCGGAAGTAGGCCCAACCAGAATCACAGCATAATCGCCTTAAGCACACACACGTTTCTCTCCGTATGTGTGTGTACAGCGCAGAGATTGTAATGTGTATGAAGTATACGAAATTAGAATAAGTACGACATTCTTTTTTCTTTGTATACCCTGTATGAGTTGAAGGAAAAGGGTCAACCCTTCTGATCTTCTGATGATGAATTCAGTGATGCATAGTGCAAGTATATCTGGAAATATGTTTGGGAAAATCGATGTACTTCCATTATAGCTAGACGAATTTATAGTCTGTTTTCCTATAAATTTTTAACAAAGCAATAATACAATAGTCAAATGTAGGGTATTCCATAGGTACGACATTATCCATAACAAACCTCTTATGTTTTTCTCCCCATATATATATGCATATAAATATGTTATATGTATATATTTGCTGGCTTGCTTATCACAGTTTATAATCGCATTTACCGGCCCATCCTGACTAGTGTCAAAATAAGATTATTAGATTGCTTAGCTGTTGGGGGTAAAGCACCGTCAGTGCTGACGTTTGAGGTAGCTGACGATGGTTTATCAGATGAAAAACCTCAACAAAAAACAAGTAAGCGTGTGCCAGTGGACAGTGTCCGACTAGCAGATACCCTGAAGCCCACCCAATCATTCTAAGCATACATAACACACACACACACACTCTCATGGGCCCTCGCTTACGGCGCACTTTACGCAGCTTGGGCTGCACTTTGCGCTTTACTAGGGCGCATTAATCGTAGAACAACTAATCAAATTTTCAGAGCGTGATAATGATAGGTAGGCAGAGGTGTCTATTGTCGCTCTATTTGGAATGTGTTTTCGAAATTTTGGGGGAAGTGAGAAACCAAAAGCTCAAATATTTGTAGAGTGAATCTCTAATCTCTGAATCTGAAATCTCTAGCCTGAAGCTACGCTTAAAAAATGAAGTTCATTTATCGATTTTTATCGATATTAAGGAAAGAAAATTGAGTTATCGATGGGGAATGTACACTCAAAAGCCAAGAATATATATAGATAAAGAGAAATGGAGATCTACCACACCCCCTTCCGCCTGTCACATACATTTTCACAGAATTGCCACTTCCATTGGGTTCAAGGCGTCAAACTCAACTGAACGACACGTGCAGCTCGACGAGGGAATGGAGTTAAAGTCTTTTAACTTTTACCCACTTTGGCAAGAAACGAATTTCAATTGTACTCTAGCCAATATTAAAGGTCAAATTTGTCAGGTGTTAAGCAAGCGCCGATACAAATACGTATACGTATGTCTCCGCGTATAATCGTATCAGAGCGATGGCAATATTTGAACAGTCGATCTTAAATTCTCATGTAGACGATAATGAAGTCAATGGCAATGGTGGTCAGTGAAATTTGTCGATTAGGCGGGCTTGCAAATTGACAAGAGTAACATAAGTGGAGTAGCCAGCGTCAATTACCAAATTCAATTTGCAATGTCTAGCCGGCAGTTAACAGACGGACAGCGCGTGCGCGACATAGCCAGCCGCAGCGCAACAGTTCTGCCCGCGTCGGCAGCGAACGTCACTGTTATCTGCGCTGTTATTGCTCTTGTCTTTATAGTCGTCGTCTGTGTCTGTTCATGCGTTTGACAGATGACTGAGTCGGCAATGGCGGCGGCGTCGGCGGCGGCGTTTTCATACGTTTTCTTTGTCTCGTTTATGTACGTAATCATACCCTGTACCCGTTCGAAAAATGGCCAGGGTATATTTGATTGTTGTATGTGGTGGTTGTAAAAGCAACAAAATGAGCTGAGTTGAGTTAGTGTTAACCTCATCAGCTGTAAATAAATTTCAATATCTATTGATCTATTACCTAAGTTATTAATACCTAAAAGATCTATTGCTTGGATATTCCACAAGTTTCATAGATAACTATCTCAGCTGGCTGCTGAGTATCTTCGAGTCACGCTGTCTTTAATCGCGCTCCTTGGTGCTACAGTCGGGCTATAATTGTATCGCAGCTCGGAGAAGTAATTACAACAAATTAAAGCAAATTAATATAATCTTGTGATAGTCGAAGTTGTTTATTCTAAAAAAAAAAAAGGAAAAAAAAGAAAACAAAAAAGTTTTGCTATATTGATATCTATCAGATATTTTATGATCAATAACTGCGCGTAAATGCCCTAAAAAAAATCCGAAATGTAGCTCCATAAAACCTATTCAATAACAAAAAATTAAATACCCATACACATATTGTTCGAATAGGCGCAGATATACATATCTGCTCAGTAGATATATAAATTGTTGAAATTTTTAATTTTTCCTTTGTTAGCTTTGAATTTATTGTTCCTTTTATTGTTGTTGTTCAAACAAAAATATTTACATCGAATGCATCGAATTTTTGTTGCTGATTTTCTTTGAATACATTTTATGGCACAATATTTATCATTTTTCTTTCCATATACCCTATAACTATGGCAATGAGTTAGTATGATAAATGGAGAAGATTTTGTGCATATATTTAACAAATTAAATTGAAAATAATTAAAAATATAATTTTAATGGAATTTGATAAAAAAACGCAATTCATATAGAAAAATCTTAAAATTATGAAACAAATATATTTGTAATTTTTAAAAATATAAATAAAATATAATTTACTTGTATAAATATTTAAAATATGAATAAAATATATTTTTATTTTATGAAAAAAAAAATTTAATAAATTATTATAATATATTTGTAATCCATATAGACAAATATTAAAATTATGAAACAAATATATTTGTAATTTATAAAAACATAAATAAAATATAATTTACTTATATAAATATTTAAAATATGATTTTATTTTATAAAAAAAAATAAAAAAACGTTTAACTTATTTTTTTATTTATAAATATATAAATAAAACTTATTTATGTGAATATAAAAAAATTAGGTAATTTGTTTTCAAATTGATTTAAAAATAAATAAAATAAAAATTACTCAAAAAAATTTTTTGAAAATATGAACTAAATATATTTGTAATATTTATATAAGAAATAGTCAAATTTTGCCCTCAAAATATTACTTATTTTATTTACATAATTTTTAAAACTGTTCGAATAGTTTTAAATATAAATATAACAAACCACATTTTGCATATAGTTAAAGATCCAAAACTGTCTATATTTCCTGTTATAAATTCTTCATTTAAATTTATTTTCTCGTTTCTGTAAAAAGAAAATAAATAAGAGGAAGAGGAAGAAAAAAAGAAAACCAGTGGATTAAAAATGTTTTCAACATTCTTTTGGCTTGCGGTTCGTATCTTCGGCTGTTTGATTTATTTTGGGTTATGATATTGGTTTTGGGTTCATATTTGTATTTAGTGTTAGCGTCTGTCGTATCGCATCGTTTGGGGACCCGAAGTTGGACGTATGCAGATGTCATACCGTATAAAGTCCACGATGCGTACGTTAATCGAAATTTAAAATGAATCGTACGAAATCGTGATTGGGCATTTAACATTATTAAGATTTTAAACTCGTTGTATGCACAGACATATATATAATGTTTATATACAACACTGTTCAGCACACACGCTGGCTGTGAAATACTTTTCGGCATTAAGACTGAATGAAAATAGGGCCAAAATGGACATTGATTGTGTTGGCTTAGATCGAACGGGTTCACAACGAGCCGAAACGCAAAAGAAATCGGAGAGAAAAACAAAAACAACTGACGTATTCGGCGTACACAAAGAGTACAGTTCAATAGTATGCCAAAATGTATATATATATATATATATGTATATTTTTTTTAATACTCGCTCAGAAATTTGAAGAGAGAGAGAGTATATTAGTTGCGTGCAATGCTCGAACAACTCTCGAAGGAAAGACATTGCGTCGTTCCTTGAAATTTATATGACATACATCGTGTATGCCCCTGTCTGATGAGGTGTTAAAAACTATATATTGATATATTATTATATACATACATATTTATATATATGTTCCTATATTCAGATACAGTTATACTATATATATTATATGCAAGCCAATCATCATAAATAGATTAAAAGTTCTTACGAATGAATCTAAAAGAAATGGTAAAAATTTAGTCAAAAAAGAAGCTGTATATTGATATATGTATATACCAATATACAGTTTTACTCCTATGTCTGTTACATATCCCTTTCATCGTCTGTTAGATCTACATATGATCTATATGATATACCAATATACAGTTTTACTTCTATGTCTGTTACATATCCCTTTAATCGTCTGTTAGATCTACACATGACATTCCCATAGATCCACAGATCATTTGAATCTTGTCTTATAAGTTGATTAACCCCACAAACTCAACTTATCCTGCACTTCTCTTTCCCTGAGGCTTATCTAATCCATAATTCCCAAAGGCTGGAAATGAATACGTGAATCCGAATTTCTAAGAAATAAAACCACATAATTTTGGTATATCCCAAGTTTGTAAAGAAAACAATCTTAATTAATAATGTAACAAAATATTAATGTATTATCTATCTACATCTATCTAACAAAATATTAATGTCAATACCTATCTAAAATCGTATCGCTAAATTATCGTATCGTCCAACATTTAGTACTCATTGGTACTACTATTTTCAGGAACACACAACTTAATCCAACACTCACTATTATTTTTATGAACACAGCTGTACATCTATGAAAATATAAAGTATATTGACTCCCCGCAATCTCAGTTTCAGTCCCATCTGCTAGTCTATTCCTAAACCAAAATTCCTAGTTCCAATTCCTAAAGCTAATGTTTACTATATGAAAATGAAATATTTGATCTTGGGTTGATCGTTCAAACATGACAATCTTCTATAAGTATAAGCTTAATATATTTTCAAGCTACTGTTACCCATATTATGTATGCTGAAGACAGTTTCTATCAATATGCCTGTGCTGTTCATAAACCTTTAGGGGGCTTGACATTTGAGGATCGGTTAATTAAGCTGAAACAATTAAAAGGTTCTTTTCGCATTCGCCAAGTCATCAGGGCGGCTTGTAATGCGCCTCGTTTCTGATGCCGATACCCGCACAATATGGCAGCTAGCCTGGCCCAAGCCATGTCCACGTCCATGTCCATGCCCATGTCCACTTCCTATAGGCCATTACCGATCTCATATGTATGTATAATTTATAACATTTTTTGTGACAGATGATCATCGCTGATGATTACAGTTGTCGCAGTTTCGTGTACTTTTGATTGTATGTTTGCCGCTGTTGTTGTTGTTGTTGTTGTGGCTGTTGTTGTTGTTGTCGTTGTATTTACCCATGAATGTATTATATTATACCCTACTTGGCAAATGCGTGGCGATCCAATCTAACTAACTAGTACAACGACAGAAGATTAAACAGCGAAAATCTGAGATGGGTTCAAGGTTAAAACCTGTACTTATTAACACGGTTTATTGTACTTTTGTAAACTGCAAGCGAGCAAAAAAAAAAAGTAAAATAAATATATAAAAAAAAAGTAACAACAACAACTACAAAAACAATAAAAAACTGAATTAACCCCCAAGAACATTGGCGTCTATAATTATTTATACGATGTTTCATTTGTTTTGGAATTTTTCCATTTTTCAATTTTTTTTTGCTGTTGTTGTTTTTGCTTTATATCGTAACGGGTCTAAAATGGAGCTCTCCTAATAATCAAAATTAGGCTCCATACTCGCCGAAGCCATTGATTTGAATGAATATTTGTTTCAAAACTTTTTGTTCTAATATCAAGAGATTTCCTAGGCTATTATTATATTAGATCGCAACTATAAATAAATAAATATTATAAATAAAATACTTTTCGATCTAACATCAAGATTATACCTAAGCTATTATTAGATTAGATCTGAACTATAAATACATAATTATTATAAATAAAATACTTATTTGTCTTATATCGAGCGCATTTCCAAGCTATTATTAAATTAGATCTTAACTACAAATAAATAAATATTATATATAGTCCAATATTAAGAGCTTGAAGCTGAAAATGAATACTTATTAATAAGCTCGAACTTTACCTAAAACTTATTAGTAAATTTAATGTTTTTTGGGGGAAGAAAAGTAAGGACAAATAAAGCAAAAGCATCTTATAAATCTTTCATGTTTATCTTTCATAGATACAAAACTCTAACTTTTTAATTTAGTTTTCTTTATTTTAAGCATTGAATCCTTACAATCAAATGTAGTAGCTTGACAACATATTTAGAGACTAAAATAAAGAGTCAACCCTTCTGAAATACACAGGAGGACATATATATATTCAAAATATCAGTAGTTTATCTAGTTATCTATAATTTTTGGCAAATCCCAAGCGTTTTAGTCGCCTTAGTAGCCTCGCAGGGCGCAATCGTCTCGCTAGTCTGCTGCGTTGGCTAACCAGTCTGTCACTATATCTGCTAGTGTGTTTACCAATCTGCTCCTCCACTGTATACAGTTTCAGATCCCGGTGTACGGTAGAGCCGTGCACATACCAGGAGCAGTTTGTGATTTGCCGCAGTACCCGATTTTGCAGGACCTGTATGCGACAAAACTCTGCAGGAAATTTACCAAGTTCCAAACATTTCAAATTGTTTTAAATAATATACATATACAGTTATGTTCATAAAAATAGTAGTGCTGCTTTACATAAAACTTGAGCCAACTAAAAGGGAACTTTTTCTATCGAAAAAAAAGTTGGTAACTTTTCATTTAGAATAGAATGCAAAGAAGACAATCGCAAAAAAAAAATCCTGATACTTATATATATATAAATATATAATATACAAAACTATATTTAACTTAAGCTTAAGTATCAAATTAGTCGAGTATATTTCGGTTACATATCACCGCCCCTACGTACCACCCGTACAGTGCTTAAATCAACAGCCCAAAAAAACAAGCAAATAAATGAAGAGTCTTAGATTGTGTACAATTACAGAGTAGTTTTTACAATTTACGCGTGAATATAATCTAGAGACGTAATGCCCGCAGAGACGACACGTGCGTAACTCTGGGGAAGATGATGAAATTCTGGGCTATTAAAGCGGACATAAAGTGCCAATACACTCTTTTTGCACTAGGCAAACGTGTAGACGAGCTTAGCTATACGCTTTTAGTGCCAACAATTAATTGTCAAAATAAGCTAATTCATTGTCGGTCAACGCTGCGTATGAGTTACATTTTCATGTGAGAAAAAAATAAATAAAGCCGCCTCTAACGTCCGTCAGTGGCGCTGGCTGTTGATGTTTTTAACGCGCGCATTTATTTTCTTTTTTTTTAACACTCAACACTCATTTTGAATGCTGTCCCCCAAAAACGGTCTCATTATCACGATAATAATGACGACAGGGACAGTGAACGTTGATTGTGATAATGATTGAGGTGCGCGGCTGCGGTGGCTGCGGCTGCGGCGGCTGCTGCGGCGGCTGCTGCGGCGGCGACAGCTACTGTTAGCTGATTATAATTTACATGTGTTGTATTTATTTAGTTACGCGCTATTTTCCTGTTTCTGTTTGCTCTTATTATTTGTGCTGAACGAAATGATATTTCGGCGTGCATTGTCGAGCCCCAAAGAGCCACTATCAATTGTATCCCAAGCGAAAGTTCTTTTAACGAATTTGTTGCCCTAGCAAATTGGGGTACTGACGATGCAGTCAGTCGGTTTGGCAGATTGAATGAAATATAACTATATATATATATTAGATATATATATAAACATGCATATACATGCTACTATACATGTGCATACATACACATAACAAGCCACATCATTATACCCTATCAAATTGCATTCTCTCATATTGCACTTTGCCTGCCAAAGGGTATTTAACTGTCGACAAGTTGCAGTTCATTTTCGATTCTTGTTCTTCTTGTTTTTCGTCAATTCTCGAGCATTTCTTGCGCGCCCAACGAAGCGGCCAATAAGCATTCAGCATTATAACTGTAGTTGTGTTACTGTTACCAGAGCTGCCGTTTTTTGTTGTTGTATTTTCTTTCTCTTTCTTTCTATTTTGTGTGTGTTTGCTTTTGTCGAGCTGTCCAGAGGCGTGAAGCGTGCTCACACTGTGAACAGTCAAATTTGAAGCGCTACGCACAGTTGACACACGCATGCATACGATATGTATGTGTGTGTGTATGTATGTGAATGTGTGCAGCTTGGTATTTTGAATATAGGGCATGTGATGAAGGATCTTCTTTTTTCTTGTTTGTTACTAATTATTAATATCGATATTGGCTATCGGCTGGCCGTCGCCTCTTTTTCTCTTCTCTTCTATTTAGTTTTTGTTCTTTATTAATTTGTGCTTGCAATCCGAATCCGAGTGCAAATCAGTGTGAGCGACGATGCGCGCGCGCGTTCCGCTCACAAATACATTGAAATCAATTAAACCCGTTGTCGTCATCGTTGCCAGCAGCAGCAGCGGCGAGTCTCGTCTCAAGCACGAGCGGCGGCCACGCATACACTTGTTGTTGTTGTTGTTGCTGCTGCTGCTACTACTCTCGCACTTGTTGCTCTCTCACGGCGATCTCTGCAGCAGCGGCGTCGACGGCAGCGGCGACGGCAGCAGCAGCAGCAGCAGCAGCGACGACGGCATTCGACACCAAGCAATGGGCCAGGCATCATTACGGCTTGTCGTTCTTTAGGATTTTAGTTCATCGATCTCAGCGTAAGTGCTCGCAACACGACGCTCGACGCTCGACGCTGTGACGCTCCCGCCTGCGTTTAAACGGCAAAAGCTTTATTTTTTTTTCTTGTTGTTATTGTGCGCGCCGCTTGAAATTATTTTCAATTATTATTTATTCAAAGTTGTTCGTTTTGTGTTTTTTTTTTTTTTTGTTTTTTGTTGTTTTACTTTAGTCGATCCGTACGCAGATCGCTGATCGCCGTCGTCGTCGTGTGTGCATTTAATTTGATTGTTCCAATTCATACGTATGTGTGTGTGTGTGTATGTGTGTATGTCGTGTGCGTCTATATTCCCTTTTATCAGCAACAATTTGAAAGTGCGACGACGCACGACGACGGCTCGCCGTTATCGTTCGCCGTCATGAGCTGATCGTGTTCCGATCGGCGGCAGCGATTTATCGCTATATATCGCCGAAAAAATGTCTAACAATTTCGTCGAAATATACATATAATAATAACAACAAAAACCCATACACTTTGTGCACAAAAAAAAACTGCAAACACAATGGACTTGCAGCCGGAAAATCGTATGGGGCGCGGGGGGTGGTAAAACGCAATTACTGTCTCTCTCTCTCTCTTTCGCTTTTACTCTCACTCGCGCCGCTGCGGAAAAGCCGAAACGAAACAAAACAAAATGTAACGAAACGATACAAAACGGAATGTTAACGAAACCGAACGATCGGTGCTGTGGTTAAGCAGCTTTATCTTATCGCCGCCAACGCCACTAGACCGTCTCGCAGGCAGCCCCCAGTCGCAGAACCCCATACAACACACATCGTTTACCCGCTGACCGCAAGCACAAGAAGCAAAAAAAAAAAGAAAAAGAAAGAATAAAATTCGCGTTCGGTGTTTCTCTACAAAGATTTCTCGGATTCGTTCTAACATTTGTTGTGCTCCTAAGAGTTAAAGAATCATACGCATAATTTCTTGTTTCCTAATTGTAAAAAAAAAATGTAGTTTTTAGTGTGTTTTTGTTGTTGTCGCTTATTAGTTAATATTAAATTAGAAACGACAAAGTAATTTGTTGAATTTGTAAAAATAACAGTTTCCACTTAAACTAGATCAAACTAAAGAGCTTACGAAAGTAAACTTTTAGAACATATCAGTCTTAGTTTTCGAGTCTTTCGAGTATATATACTTTCTGAATATAGCCATATATAATTTATATTCATATAGAATATATCTTAAATATATGTTAAATATGACTAGAAACATTCAATAATTCAGTCTAATTGGTTATATTCAATATCAGCAACAAAATATATTTACTATATCAAAAATCCCTTCAGAATTTGCTCTAAAATGTTCAACATCAAATCTATTTCAAACAAATCTCAATGATGTTTTTTCTATAATTTTCAACCAACAAAATATATTTACTATATCAAAAATTCGTTAAGAATTACTCCAACATTTTCAACATCAAATCTATTTAGAACAAAATCTCAATGATATTTTTTCTAAAATTTTCAACCAACAAAATATATTTACTATATCAAAAATCTATTCAGAATTTGCTCTAAAATGTTCAATATCAAATCTATTTCAAACAAAGTCTCAATGATATTTTTTCTATAATTTTCAAACCTTATTCAAAGCTACTTCTATTATTTATTCAATACAATTCTCCATAGTTCCCAAATTTTTGTGTACTTAAATATTCTCAACCACATTTGTCTTCGTTTGAATTTTTAAAATGTATCTTAGCTTGGCCTGAATAGCGCCTAAGTCCAATGTAATTTGAATACAACATTTTTGTTGATCTCGAAAACTATTAATTGAAAACCGGTCTGGGTATCGCTGTTCGCATAGCTTAAATCAGCAGGAAGAGGTATTTTGTTTATTTAGTTTGGTCGATCTGAAGAGTATATCTAAAAAAAGTAAACTTCATCACTTTCAGTGACTAAAAGATAAGGTATTTTTTTGTAGCTTTGCAGAACAATTTTATCACGTGTCTAAGAACTGTTTATCTGCCCAATTGTAAATATCTAAAAGTAGGTCAAAATAAGTAGAGAAAGTGCTGAAGTCAGTCCTTGAAATAGATCAAAGCAACTAGCTTTTGGCAGCTTAATCACCTTAGGCCCATATACCCTTCTGCGCTCCTTTAACAGAGTATAAAATAAGGTATAAACCTTCGCCAGGCCCCGTTTCTTTTTCCTGGTCTCTACGCGGACAAACAAAGAAAATTAGCTTCGCCGCTGAAATCATGGAAATAATTGTGATGGAAAAGCGAAAGGGCTATCGAAACCAGTTAAAGATATCTGGGCATAACTGTAAAACAAGGAAGAACTCCAAAATCTCAAGGCAACTGCTTAATCGAAACTCGTTTTTAGCAAGCTCAAGTTAATAAGGCGCAAAAAGAGAACAGGCAATTTAATACAATAGCATTATCGTGTTGATTTTATTATTACATTGGTGAAAGAATTCGAATCCTAGGGATCGTTAAAATTTAAGATGTCTTAAATGTGTTACGAATTGAGAATTGTATAGAATTGGGTATGAAAGAAACGAAATGTTTCTGTTTTATATTTTTCGAATTTTCAACAAATTTATTTTGGGTGTATATGTAGGGTTTATTAAAGATGCTCGCATAATTTTTAGGTGTCATTATGTGCAAGGCACTGAAATGGCCTTATGGCTAGAAATTGAACAGAAAGATTTAACAGCGCCCTTCTATGTGATTCACAAAATTTGAGCTCAATGTTTCGCTGTTTTACAATTATTTACTCACATAGGCTTTGTATTTGTTTTAGGCTCCCTCTGGGAAAATAAAAATATTTAACAGCGCTCTTCTATGCGCTTCTCAAACGTGTATCTTAGATTGTTTCATATACCACAATAATGCTATCTACATTTTTCTCTGTTTCCTGACTCTGCTACGTCTCACTTTATCTATTTTATCTGAGATATCTTGGACTGCAATTCCAGGGTATCTCTCTGTTGAGCGACAACAACGAAAACATGCATATATTTTCGATATACACACATACATACATACATATTTAATGTCTACGCACACAGACACACATCTGCATCTGTATATTTTTAACATTCTTCTGTGCTGTTTGCTTCGGTATCGCGTCACATAAAAATAAATGCGAATTTCGAAAACAAAACAAACGAACGAGAAAAATGTTAATTTCCAGCGACGCGCGTTTCGCTAGCGTTTCAAGCGCGTTTTTGCTTTTTCTACTATAAAAAAACAAACATATCTGTTTTCGTTTAATTCACAGCTAGTAAAAACATACACAAAGCAAAAAAAAAAAAAGAAAAGAAAAGTTGTAAAAAAATACAACTACAATAAGAAAACAAACAAATCATGTATTTATTATGAGCATTAACTAAGCAACACAAACAAATCAACAACAACAAAAATGTACAAATGAAAAAGTCCATTGTAATGCCAAACAAAACCACAAAAATTCTAATTAGTTCAATTAAACAAGCCAAGTGACAAAAAAACGTGCCAACTACAATCAACCAAAAAATAATTATATACATATATAGAGCTAAATATATATTCATATATATGTATATATATATGTATGTATATATATATATTGGGAGCAGCTCCTCTTAGCATTCTATGCCTGCCAAAATCAAAGAAAAACATAAACAACATTTCAACAAATGCTGCATTAAATAATTTATATTAAGTTTACACCAAATCAATTAAGGCGAATATACAACAAATTCGAGTGTATATATACATATATATATATAGAGAGAAAACTGAAAGCAACAAACCCCACAAACGGAACAACAACAACAAAAAACGGCAACAAAATGCGCTTCACTTACAATCAGTATCAATACTACGAGTCCGGCTATCGTATTCCATCCAAAATGCACAATCTGAGCCATCATCACGGCGGCAATGGCAATGGCAGCGTTGGTAAAATCAACAGCAGCAACAGCAGCAGCAACGGCCACGGCAGCAGCAGCCACCACTACAGCCATCACAGTCATCACAGCAACAACAACAACAGCAATACAAACACAAATCCATATCAGCATCACTACAAAAGCAACTTTGGTAAGCGTGCGACAACTAGCATAAAAAAATACAAAAAAAAAAAAAAAACAAAATATTTAAAGAGTTTAACATATATAAAATAAGAAAGAAAACAATACATAAAAAATATTTTAAAATAAAAATATATAAATATAATAAAAACAAAAAAATAGAAAATAGATATAAAACTAAAAATTACAAAATATATTAAAAAAAAACAATTTATTCAAAATATACAAAAAAAAAAAAAAACAATTTATACAAAATATAAAAAAAAATTAAATAAAACAAACAAAAATAGAAATATTAAATAACAAAACAAAACATAAAATATAAACAAGTTAAAAAATATATTTAAAAAAATTAAAAATTGACACCAATTTTAAATGAAAGTTAAAACCAAATTAATAAAATATAAAACGACATTTAAAAATGTAATTAAAAAAAAATGAATTTTAAAAAGAAAAAGCGAATTTAAAAAAAAAAAAAAAAAATATATATATATATATATATATATATATATATATATATATATATATATATATATATATATATATATATATATATATATATATATATATATATATATATATATATATATATATATATATAAATATTAAATAACAAAACAAAATATAAAATATGAAAAAGTTTTTTTTTTTTGTAATTGAAAAAAAATTTTAAAAATATATTAACAATTTTTAAAAATTATTTAACAAATTTTAAAAATTTAAAATGAAAGTTAAAACAAAATTAATAACATATAAAACGAAATTTTAAAATTTAATTAAAAAAATTTTAACTTTAAATATAAATAATTAATAATTGAATACACTTGAATATTTCATGTTAATAACAAAGGCTTACAGCATTGCGCATCCCAAAAAGTAGACTATCTTTTTTGGAAGGATTTCAAAAATGAATGAAAAGAAATGTGTTCTTTATTTACAGGGGTTAGTGTAATGTTACCTTTTAGGCAACTTAACTTAAACACAATTGTGTAACAGTGAGATGTGTATGGGAATGGTGGATTTGTATTTAAGTCAAGACTTGAGTCTTGAGGGTGGTGTCGTTTGAGTCTTCTTCTGACTCTAGTTCGTGGTTTGGCAGATCTTAGCGCTGCAGTACTTAATCTCCTAGCAAGACAATCTAACCTTTCTTAAAAATGTAACCTTCAACATTTGAGGTTCTGTGACAGATGCTTCGATTCGTTGAAGAAGAGGCAAATGTTGGAGTGTAAATTCTGTAGTTGACTTCTCACTGGGAAATTAAAAAGTATTTAATTAAGATATTGCAGTAAGACTTTCAGAAACCACAAATAGCTAAAAAATATTTTATTTGGTACAGGAAATTCTAGTTTAGTCGAAGTCTTCGTAACTAAATTCCATTGTTTTTCCAGTATTGTCAAGTATAATTGTTGTTACAAGATTGCACTAAATATCTCAATTTAAAACGTAGTTATTCTAATTGACTGCTCGATTAACAATCAATGTACAGTCTTTAAAGTCTTAAAGTCTAGAAAAGCTGCCCTTTGTTAGCTAAAAAGTGAGTGAACTTTGCAAAATTCGCATACAATTTGGAGCAAAGTGAAAGAAACTCTTCAAGAAAAATGAATTAATTGAAGAAAAAATAAATCAATGATAATAAATATAAATAAATATAATAAAATACGTAAAAAATTACATAAATGAATATTTAATATAATATAATCATATACATAAATAAAAAATTTTAACATTTAACATTGAAATATAAGAAGAGTTTTACTCTGACAGTTAAATTAAAATTTAAAAAAATATATCCAAATTCTTTAATTCAGTTCAAAAATTTGAAAATTTGTACAGTGGGTAAAAAGTTGTTGAAAATCGTCTTAAGAAAAGTCAACGAAATCTTTGTGATATCCCACCTGAGCGCGAGAGATCAGCAATGATCTGTTGCAGCTTATAAATAATTGATAAACGTCGGGCAGGGAGCAACTCTTTGGAGCGCGTCAATGTGCGTCAATGGGATCGCTCAGTCGCATTCACATTCCAGCCAGAAAACGAAAAGCTGGCAACCTGTTGATAAATATGTATTTATTTAGCTATTTGAGTGGCCCAAGAGTTGCTCATAACAAAATGTATTATTCAATTACACGTCAATTCGAATCAAGTTCGAATTACATCCATAGACACACCTATATATATAGACTTATATGAATATATATATATACATATATACATGTATATAATATATTTAATTTGTCAGTTAACAAATTTGTCTAGCGATAAGATTAAGGCCAAAATCATTAATATAATTGCGATTGAGTGAAACAAATAAATCTACGCTCGATTTGATTTTGCCTAAAGTGTTTTTAACACAATTCATCAATTTATTTTCTATATAAAAAAGAAAAGATAAAGATCTTATCAGAAGGGGAAAAGCTGATTAGATCGAAGATAGATATTTCGTAGAAATAGTTATGTTTCCAGAGATAATAAAACTCATAAGACACATTTCTTATAATTATTATATTATATCTATATGATCTCTAGCTAGCTTCATATTATGTTACTCTAAGACCGTTTGCTCTAGAGCTCGGCCAATTGAATTAAGCAGCTTTTTGTATGCCAATTCAAGACGACAAAATTACATAAATGCGATCTAAGAAAGAAAATAATAATAATAAAAAATGGGGAAAAATAAGTGAATCTTATCTTCTTGGATTGCAGATAAAAAAACAACGCCTCGGGAGTGTGAAAAGGCGCGCTCGGTCTTTTGTGAGTGTGGGTGGGTTTTTGGCACGGGCATCGGGTGCGGATTGGCTTGTCTTATCGCAGGCGCTTAGATAAAGTGCCGCGTCAGTGGCAGGTAACCAGGTAACAGAACTCTGGCACAGGCACACAGGTACCCAAGCCCAAGCGCACACTAAGTGGCATCATAAAACCCATGATGTCAGCCAGCATGTGTGCGTGTGCCTTTCAAGAATTCGGTTCAAAGGTTGCTTTTTGCATGAACTTGACTTTGCACGCATAAACACAGATAAAAGGCAAAAGATCAAAACAAGAAAAAAATAAGAAATTAAATGCTCAACTTACACAGATAGCAAATGGGATTATAAATATATAATTATTTGCTGGTAAATATTTGTGAAATACTTGGCTAACGGCAAGCGTCTTCTAATTACATTTTTCTCCCGCAAGTTGAGCGAAAATATGTCTCTTTCTATCTTATCTTGAAAACAATCAATGCTTCATTTATGTCGTATCACAACGTAGAAATTTAGTCATGATCTAGTGCTGTGGGGCAACGCCACACAAATGCTTTGCTTATCAATGCCAAATATCTTTATAGACTCAAGAGTCAACGGCTTGGTAACAGGCACCAGACACCGGAATTACTTTATTTCTCCAAATATACGTGCCCCAAGACAATGTACCTATTTGTAAAGAAAACAACAAAGGACGTTATTGTCATCATCATCATCTCTGTCTAAATAATTGATTAAGTATTTTGCGCTCATTTGGTTATTTGTGACACGAATCGGAAAACAAGTAGTTCCAATTAGCGCTTCCAAATGGACTGTCCATTAACTTAAGTCGTGGCTAGGTGACTTGATTTGTGTTTTTATTGACGTCTAGAGTTTTGGGAATTTATCAATCATGTTCCTGGTATCGAGCAATCACAAATCAATATTAAACGTATTATTGTGATGCGAAGAGCCACGCGCTTTCTCGTTACTCACTTTACCTCGCTAATACATCTATCGTACTCTCTCATAGATGTGTACTCTCTCTCAGTCACACTCCTCTCTCATACTCATCTCTCTTATGCAATCTCTCTCATTTAATCTCTCCCTCTTTCAGACAGTCTCTTTCTCTTTTTTTACAGAGTCCCCCTCTATTTTCTCGTCACGTCTCGCCCTTAATCGCTGTACTTTCCTTTTCTCGTTGTCTCTATGTCTCCCTTTCTCGTTGTCTCTCTCTCTCTCCCTTTCTCGTTGTCTCTCTCTCTCCCTTTCTCGTTGTCTCTCTTTCTCGCGTACACTCTCTTTGTCTTTCTCGCGTACACTCTCTTTCCCTTTCTCGTTGTCTCTCTGTTTTCCTTTCTCGTTGTCTCTCTCTCTCCCTTTCTCGTTTACTCTCTCTTTCTCTTTCTCGTTGTCTCTCTCTCTTTTCCTTTCTCGTTGTCTCTCTCTCCCTTTCTCGTTGTCTCTTTCTCTCTCTCTCCCTTTCTCGTTGTCTCCATCTCTCTCCCTTTCTCGGTCTCTATCCCTTTATCTTTGTCTCTGTCTCCTCCCCTCCTTCTCTCTATCTATTCTCTCCTTTTTTCTCTCTCTCTGTTCTTTTTTTGACCTCTCTTCATTTTCTCTTTCTGTTACTCCTGCTTCTCTTACAAACTCTCCTCTCACTGCTTCATTTTCTTTGTCACACGATCCCCTTTCACTCAATCCCTCTCACTTTTTCCTCTCGCCCTCGCTCTACTTTTTCTCTCTCTCTTTCTCTCTCTCTCTCTCTGTCTCTCTCTTTTGCCTATCTTTCCCTACCTTTAGCAATTTTTTAAATCTCCTAGACTTATGGACTGCAATTTTCTTTCTATCTCTCTATACATATATTATACTTAATTACATTCATTCACACTCATTTATATATATACCTATTTCTATAAAATTTCACTTAGACATTTCTATATAGTTAATAAATAATGTACTCTAAATATAATTAAAAATAAATGCCCAAGCAAAAGGCAAAAAAATGCAGTAATCAAATGTAAACAGCTTGCAATGAAATATAGAAACAATTACAACAAACAAAATGTATATAAATATATATATACATTTATGTATAAATATACATTCATTTGCAAATCGGCGGGCCTGCAGATTCGAGCGGTTTGCTTGGACGGCGTCTTCGTCTGAGCGTTATCAGTTTGTGGCTGCAGTTCGCCTGTTTATTGTTGCTATTAAGTGCAACTGCAACAGCGACAGCAGCAGCAGCAACAGCAACAGCCACTGGGCAATGATAATTCGTAGAGAACGCGAACAACTTCACAAATTGTGCATCAATTGAGTGCCCAAAGTGCAATAATAAAGCTCAACTTGATGTGCAATTGGATGAACAATGACAGCTGTGGACTGACGCTATATATATAAAAAATATATATAATATTATATGTATATATATATACATATATATATGCAGCAAGTCCTAGCATAAACTGTAGCATCAGCCCGCAGCTATATAGATATAGATATATATATGTGCGGCAGATGCTGTTCTCGTATGCATTCGAGTTCAATGACCTCTGTCTCTAGCTGCAGCCACGTTGCATTATCAGCAGCAGCAGTAGCAGCACGAACCATTTTTGCATTGTGCTCGCATAAGGCACTTGATTCGGTGTCTCTGTCTATAAACTACATACATCTATATATGTAACAAAATTCACCAATATACAAATATATATGCACATACATATAGATATAGATGCTTTCCTGATCAAGCAAGGCAAGGCAAGGCAAGGCGAAACGCACTTTGTTGCAATTTTTGATTTCTTTTCATTTCGCCCGGGGGCTTATCATCGCATTCTGGTTGAAACAGGTTTTATCTTGAGTTTTTGACATATATTTACTTGTTCCATCTACGCGGCATCAAAAAAATATTTACAATTTGTGTAACAATCTGTAGATTGCTATCTTCAACAGATGTGTTTGTGTATAGGGTTTCAATTTTATGTGTTTATATAGAAATATTACGTCTTAGTAAGCTCTAGACGCTTTAGACATTTCTGTATGAAAAAAATATATACACAAAAAAAAAAAAATGGGCTTTTAGTCGTAATCGTGGTAAAGTTTGTCCTCTACTTCGTAACCCGATTCTAATATGGGAAAAAGTTGTTACTATATAAGCAAACAGTCCATAGAGTAAACAACTTTGTTTGGAACTCGAACTGAAGCGTTGGGGTTGCAATTGATACGCCTCGGTCTAATGGGTTCCAGCTCTAGTAAAGACCCTCTTTAACACAATTTACTGGAATTGAAATAGAAATAACCGATGAAATAACCGATTTATAATTAGGATTAATATGTTTGTGATCCAACTGTATATGTATCCAATTATAACAATGGCAATTTATATATCTAATATCAAACTAGTGTAAAAGTTCAGAGCTTCTTCCGTCTTCTACTCCGTTCTCTTCTCTTCTCCTCTCTTCTCTTCTCTTCTCTTCTCTTCTCTTCTCTTCTCTTCTCTTCTCTTCTCTTCTCTTCTCTTCTCTTCTCTTCTCTTCTCTTCTCTTCTCTTCTCTTCTCTTCTCTTCTCTTCTCTTCTCTTCTCTTCTCTTCTCTTCTCTTCTCTTCTCTTCTCTTCTCTTCTCTTCTCTTCTCTTCTCTTCTCTTCTCTTCTCTTCTCTTCTCTCTTGTGTTTCTTCTCTTCTCTTCTCTTCTTCTTCTCTTCTCTTTCTCTTCTCTTCTCTTCTCTTCTCTTCTCTTCTCTTCTCTTCTCTTCTCTTCTCTTCTCTTCTCTTCTCTTCTCTTCTCTTCTCTTCTCTTCTCTTCTCTTCTCTTCTCTTCTCTTCTCTTCTCTTCTCTTCTCTTCTCTTCTCTTCTCTTCTCTTCTCTTCTCTTCTCTTCTCTTCTCTTCTCTTCTCTTTCTCTTCTCTTCTCTTCTCTTCTCTTCTCTTCTCTTCTCTTCTCTTCTCTTCTCTTCTCTTCTCTTCTCTCTTGTGTCTTCTCTTCTCTTGTGTCTTCTCTTCTCTTGTGTCTTCTCTTCTCTTGTGTCTTCTCTTCTCTTGTGTCTTCTCTTCTCTTGTATCTTATCTTCTCTTGTGTCTTCTCTTCTCTTGTGTCTTCTCTTCTCTTGTATCTTCTCTTCTCTTGTATCTTATCTTCTCTTGTGTCTTCTCTTCTCTTGTGTCTTTTCTTCTCTTGTGTCTTCTCTTCTCCTTTGTCTTCTCTTCTCCTTTGTCTTCTCTTCTCCTTTGTCTTCTCTTCTCCTTTATCCTATCTTCTCCTTTGTCTTCTCTTCTCCTTTGTCTTCTCTTCTCCATTGACTTCTCTTCTCTATTATTGCTTCTCTATTCTTCTTGCTTCTCTATTCCTCTGCTTCTCTCTGCTCTCCTTTGTTTTTTTCTACTCTTCTACTCC
Organism: Drosophila pegasa; assembly: GCA_035046225.1. Lineage (NCBI taxonomy): Eukaryota > Metazoa > Arthropoda > Insecta > Diptera > Drosophilidae > Drosophila > Drosophila pegasa. Next base: position 624,010 of record JAWNOD010000295.1, read on the forward strand.
ACTCTTTACTCATCTTTTGTACTTCTTTCTTCTACTCCTCTCTTCTACTCTTATCTTCTACTCTTATCTTCTCTTTTGTCTTCTCTTCTCTCTTGTTTTCTCATCTTTATACTTCTTCTTTCTTCTCTCTACCCTTCTTTGTTCTTGTCTACTCTTCTACCTCACTCTTTACTCATCTCTTCCACTCTTCTCTTCTACTTTTCTCATCTCGTATACTCATCTTCTCTTCCAGTTTCTCTCTTTGCCCTTCCTTGTCTGTTATCTTCTTATCTCATCTCCTCCTTCGTCATTACTGTCTAGTCAAAGACATATAATAATTTCAATTGTATTAAAAATGATCTGAATTGAATATTTATAACTAAAATTTTGTGTTTTCTTCCCTTTGTCCTTTCCAGGCATGCGTATGACCATGTCCACAAACTCAACGATGAGTCCTCGCATACATCGCAAAGGCTTTCGCATACCCTCGAAAAGACAGCCGGGCAAAGGTCTGCCAGGAAAATTGCACACTATAGCCAGGGTAAGCATAACAAATAAATATATTTTATATATATTTACTTAAATCGCAAATCCTTTACTGTTGCAGACGGGACCGGGAAAGCTTGTGCCAGGGAAACGAATACCACAGCGACCGCATCCGCCGCCCTGCGACAATTCCAATGACAGCGGCTTGGGCTTCGATCAGCATACGGAGCTGCGCAACGGCACGGCGGCAGTTGCTGTCGATGCCAGGAGCAACAATGCCAGCAGCAGCAGCAGCAGCAGCAACTGTAGCAGCAGCAGCAGCAGCAGCAACAGCAGCAGCAGCGGGCAGCATTCAAATCTGATAGTAAACAGTGTGACTGCAGGTGCGGCTAGCAGCAACTCGTTGCAGCAGCAACAGCATCACCACCAGCAACAGCAGCAACAGCAGCAGCAGCAACAGCAGCAGCAGCAACATCAGCAACAACATTCACCGCAGCAGCATTTAATACGCGCGATACCTGTTTCAAGGTGAGTCCATCTACCCTTTCGTTCAGTCAGCTGTTCGGCTCTTACACACTCATCTGCACTTATTCATACACACACACACACACACATACAAGCACACACGCACGCACACACACTAGATATTGAGCTGAATTTATCGCAAATTGAGACGCGCTCAGTTACCGAGCTTCCAGACGCCCAGCCGGCCTTATTGTTTAATTTCGCCAAAGCTCATTCGATTGTTGTAGTATAAATAAAAGTGAGAATCGGTTCTGTCCCGAAGTTGAAAATGCTGAATTATGGTTAGCATAATAGATCGTTGGCCAGTAGTAATGCCCTTCAGTAGTCAGCCACACTTGGCTTCGATAGGAAGTGTTTCTTTTATTTTCTTCTTTTTTTTTTTTTTGTTTTACTTGGGTTAACTTATCCCTGATCGAATCTTTGGCAACATGAGGTGGCTGTAAGTGTCGGGCATTGTATTACCTATGATAATACATCTAAAATAATTAAAACGTGTTTCGCGCGATCAGTTCACACAGCATTTAGTTCATTTGTTACATTCTTCATCTCGCGCGCCTCGGAACATGTTGCATTTCAACGTCCATCGCTCAGCACATTTGCTCAATTGATATATTCCCTAATCAATTTCACACATTTCTCTCGCTCAGCACATTTTTTTTTAATATATATTTTTTATTCGATTATTTTACATAAAAGTGTATACAGTGAGCGCTCGCTAGTTAGAATTCTTAATGCAATTTGATTTTTTTTATGCTTCTTATATATTTAAATATGTGTATGTGTTTAAGTGTATTCAAAGTTTTTCTCAACTCAAATTGGAAATAATAAGATATATTATAACTCTGCCATAAAAAACCTAAAAGAAAATCTTTTTTATAAATTTTTAAGTTCAATTTCAAAAGCGTTAATACTCGGAATGCAAAACTAAAAATAAAAACAATTTAAAAATATTTTAAATTATTTTATTATTATTTATTTGAAAAAAAAACTCGTTTTTTTTTAATTTTTTTGGTGTTAAAATTGATGAATGTCTTATAGAATTTGGAAAAAAATGGAAATACTAAAAAACACACTATTCTCAATTTTAAAACAATTAAAAAATTAAAACTCTTAAAATGATATTTATTTAAAATTTTTAAATATTTAAAATGGTGATCCAATTTTTTTTATTTTGATGAATTTCTTATAGAAATTAAAAAAAAATGGACATACTTAAAAACACATTATTCCAAATTTTAAAACAATTAAAAAATTAAAACTCCTAAAATTATATTTATTTCAAATTTTAAAATATTTAACTAAACAATGAACAATATGATTCTGATCTGGTCATTTTTAAGAAGATTTAAATCTTTAAACAAATAATAATAATAATAAAAAAAATTATCTGAAGAAAAAAATTCAAAGAAAGTGTTCATTCAAAATTTTACTATATATAAAAAAAAATCTGATAATCAAAAGTATTAATGTTTTGAAATTAATATACTTAAACAAACAAAATAATAAAAAATATTATAGCGAACAAACTGAAATTCTGAAAGTAATCTTTATTTATGTTTTATTTAATTATGAATTTGTTTAAATATATTTCCTAATCTATATTTTGCGTTTCAAAACATAAACCAAAACAAGCGAAATTCTTATGGAATTAAAAGACTTGCATCAAATCGTAATATAGAAAAAAAGAAATTTCAAACAAATTATTTTATTGATGTAAAATATTAACTTATGGCTCAAGTAAATTATGAGTTCTTTAATCTGAAAAAAAAATCGAGAGTAAAAAGCTTAAGAACTTTGGTTTTATGGACAGGTTTTGCACGATGCATTTTTTATTTATTTGCATTTACTGCCATTGTAGGTCAGGGTGAATGTGTTTAGAGACTAACTAGTGTTGTTCTTTGGAGTGTGTGTGCGAGTGCGTCTAAATGTTATTGCCATTATAATAAGAATGACCCATTATATTTACATGACTGTAATCGAAGTGTAATCGCATTTGTATCTTATCAAGCCGCTCTAACAACTGCAGTTGGGTTTCAGTTTGCCGGCCACTTGAGCGCCACCTCCTTATCGCCCTTGTCTTTATGTCACTCAATAGAATAGGGCTGTTTTGATTTATACGATCGTTGCTGAAATTGTTTGTTAATCGTTTAATATACTCGCACTGGGCGCTGCCAACTCGTTTTCGCAAAAGTCGAAGCCGAGCCTTACGACTCATCTGATAAAGCTTCAAAAAGTCATCTATAAAGGCCTTTCTAGAACCCTTATTCAATCGATAAATATATCATACACCTAAGCCTTTCTCGAACCCTTGTTCAGTCTTTTAATATATCATACACCTAGGCCTTTCTAGAACCCTTATTCAATCTATCAATATATCATACACATAGGCCTTTCTAGAACCCCTATTCATACACCTACCATTAGATCATTCCATCTCGAATTGAGTTCATTTGAGATTACTTCGACTTCTCTGACTTAACGCTTACGCTTTCTTCATTCTGTTTTCTCTACTATATATAATTTGAATTTATTACGCATACGCCATGTTGTGCTGTCTACAAATCGATCTAGAATTGAATGACTGAGAGCTCGAATCACAATTTATTGTACATATTTATAAGGTTATGACATTTTGCGTACATTGGGCAGACGCTTGCGCCATCATTCGCTTCATTCTGATTTAGTCTGTACATAATTTGCGTTTATTACGCATACGCCATGTTGTGATGCCTAACAATTCTACTGATAAAAGCTGTACATAGATTTAACTTAGATTAGTATTTCAAAGAAGCTTTCAATTATGCTCGCTCACGCAATGAGTGGAGTCTATGCGGTTTCTAGCTGTAGCAAAATTTACTCCATGCTTTTCAATGTATATCAGATGAAAGATAACTATATCTTAGTAACTATATCTTAGTTTTAGAGCTTGTTAATATTGTATCTGGAACTTACACTCTTTCTACTCTAGATCTCTTCTAGACCTATAATTTCTATAGACTCCTTTATACTTTCCTTCAATTTTTTAATCATGAACGAGCATTTCATAGTCAGTTATACCCGATTGCAACGTTCTAGCTTCCTATGAATTGCTAATTGCTGATGCCGCTGCCGCTACTGATTGGGATTTTGCACGTTGTCAAATATCAAGTTATGTTATGAAATGTATAGTGTCATAACAGCACTTGTTTATTTCATATACACACATATGTATGTGTGGGTATATATAGAATATATTTATAAATATATATACACTTGCTTCTACTCTATCACCTCGAATATCAGCACAGTGGTTTAAGTAGCTGAGGCTCTATTGTGCTGCAGTTGCAGCAGTAGCTATAATTTAATTTCACTTGTTCTTTGATATTTTTAAGTATTATCTCAAATCTGAGCTAGCTCAGTGAATTTATTGCACCGCCTTGGGTTGATCAAGTTCGATATTATGAACTAGCTCTAACAACTTTATTTAGCTTTATAACATTTAATTTTCGAATCAGATAAATATGCGCTAGCTCCACTAATATTATTCAGTTTTCTTATACAACATCCTTATTTGTAACTAGAAAAAGAACTAGTTGAACTTGCTAATTCCACTATTTTTTTTTTTCATTTCATAACATTATAATTTGGAACTAGAACTAGAATATGAACTAGTTCAATTATTAGTGAATTCAGCTAGTTCCACTCATTTTATTCCGCTTTTTTTTTATGAAAATAAAACTCAGTGGCTATGAGCTAGTTCCACTAATTTTATTCCGCTTTCTTTTATAACAATATATTTTAGAACTAGAAAAAGAACTACTTGAACTATTAGCTCATTTTCTGCTTTGTTCAGTTTCTATTACAAAAAAAAACTAGCTAACTCGAAAACTAGTTCGCTAGTTCCGATCAATTTGTGGCGGCTCGTGCTATGTGCGTAGCTTGTACTAAACATTGTTTCTTGCAGCTTGGAACTAGATCATTTTGGCAATATATTTACTCTTGTTGATTTTAAGCAATATTGAAATACCAAAGTTTATTATATCAATATACACATCTATATTTTGTCTCTTGAAAATTGTGAACTAGGCATTGTGCAGAATGAAATTGCTATTTGAAATTACATTAAGCTTTTGACATTTATTAAGACATATATATAGTTTTCTTCATAAATTGTGAACTAGATCAAATGAACCAGCTCATTATCTAGCATAAGAATAGACTGAAATTTGATATGCAGCTTATCTGTTTGGCTCGTCCCCTTTGTATCTGAAATTCTTTTTTGATTTACCGACTTTTTCGTTGTTTATCTGTAACTGTAGAATTGCTTGAAAATGTTTTTAATGGCGTGAGAGGTTGAATTACACGAGTTGATTCCAAATATTTATACGTTCTCTATCAAACAGCAGTCAAGACATTGATCTGATCATTATGTTTGTGTTGTATTGTATTTTTATACAATTAACGCCAAAATTTGTCCACAACATATGTATGGGAAACCGAATTGTATACAGATCAGAGTATCGATATTATTGTTAATAACATAAACATTTGACACAGCATATATTCAAGATAACTGTATATATATGTATATATATATGCATATGTGTGTACCTACATATAGATCGCGTCATGCCAAGAAAATGCTTAACTATCTGGATGAAATCGAGACGGACTCGTCCCCCACATTTGTGGACGATCTGGCGACGCCGCCCAGCAACGATGAGGACACGGGCTTCGGCACCGACAGCAATCAGGCAACGGGGACGGCAGCAACAGCAACAGCAGCAGCAACAACAACAACATCGGCTGTTTCCGTGTCGTCGCTTAGCTCAGAGCTTTTCGGTGGCATCTTCAGCACGACGCTGCGCCACAAGACTGCCGACGTGGTGCTGACTGTGCAGCAGCCGCAGCCACAGCAGCAGGTACATCAGCAGCATTATCAGCAGCAGCAGCAACAACAGTCGCCGCAGCAACAGCAACAACAACAGCAGCAACAACAACAGCAACTGCCACAGCAGCAACACTTTCAGTATCCAGGATTACATTTACAGCTCCAGCAGCAGGAGAGCAGCAGCAGCGGGGCGGAAAATGGCAGTGGTGTGAGCAGTGGTCGTGGCGGCAAGCACCTGAAGCGCCGCAAGCTCGAGTGCAATCAGGTGGAGCTGGACAACGATGATGCGTGCAGCGAGGATGAGTTCATACGCAAAATAGCCACTGTCGTGGCCGACAGCAGCCCGAGCAGTGAGCCCAACGCGGAGCGGGAAACGCTGAGCTACGGCGGCACCAAAGGCCGGAACAACAGTGAGCCAAAGTAAGCGCGCGAAATCCCTTCCTCTTCTTCCTCTTCCTCTTTTTGCAATACAAGAGCTACAACAACAAACAGGAAAATTATTATAGAACAATTTGTGACTTGTCCAAAAATGAATGTAGAGCTTGTCGTCTGAAATTTATTGACATTTTTCCTAAGCAAATTTATTTCAAATATCTTGAAATTGCGCGGTTTATAAAGAAAAATATGATAAGAAAATCCCTAACTAAATTATACAATTGAAATAAATAAAACTGGTTGGTATAAAAAAAAAAGGTTAAATTATGATTTGGTCAACAAAAAAAAATTAGCAAAATGTTTTCAAAATCTATTATTTATTTTTATATATTAAAAAAAATAAAAAACAAAATTATTCAATTAATTTAATAAAGGTTAATTTTCAAAAATAATAAACCTTTTAATAAAGGTTAATTTTCAAATGACTAAAAAATGTTAAACTATTTTAATTTCAATTAAAATAATTTAATTTAATTTAAAAAATATTAAATTAATTTTTCGAAACAAGTTTAATTATTTTTTAATTATTTAAAAAAATGTCCAATTAAATCAATATAATTTTTATACAAAAATTTAATTTATTAAACTTTTTAATTTAAAAAAAATCAAATTAATTTTTGGAAACAAGTTTAATTTTTTTTAATTATTTAAAAAAGGTCCAATTAAATCAATTTAAATTTGATACAAAGATAAAATTTATTAAATTTATTTTTAGAAACAAGTTTAATAATTTTTTTTAATATTAAAAAAAGTTTCAATTGAATCAATTTAAATTTTATAAAAAAAATTTAATTTATTAAACTATTAGTTTTCAACAAAAATAATAAAATAAATAAAAACTTGCAAAATTATAATTTTAATATTATATAAAAATATTAATTTTTAAAAATTGATTAAATTATAAAATAAAAATATATATATAAAATTATAAAATAAGTCAAATTATTAAAAAAAAACCCACTGTTCCTAAGTGAATGTACTACATTTCGTAATTATATTTCATGCAAAAATTAATTGAAAAAAAAAAGAAAAACTGCAAAATATTTAGACACCCAACATCTTTGGCGATTCGATTTCGATTCAATTCAAGTAAAATAATTCAATTGAAATAAATTTGTTTAATAATTTATATGAATCCTCATCAACATGTATCTATCTATATTAATCTCTAGCTACCTTCCCTTCCCTTCCCTCTTCTCTCTCTTTCTCCCTCTGTCGCCCTCTCTCTGGTTGTCGCTGTTCTGAGCTCTGTGTGTAAACAAAATGAAACGTTAGCAAATAAGCAAAGCAAGTTAAAAAGCATAAAACTCAAATCAAAACAAATGTTTAAACAAAACCAACAAAAAAGCAAAGAAAGCAAGAAAACAATAACTGCAAAGCGCGGCATTTTTCAAGAATTTATGTTCAGCTACAAAACAAGAAAAAAATGCGCAAAAAAATTGAGAATTTACAAATATTTTTCAGATTATGTACATATGTTTTATTGTTATGCGTACGTCTCTCTCTCTCTCTCTGTCTCTATCTCTCTCTGTCTGTGTGTATGTGTGAGTGTGTGTGTGTGTATTTTATAGTCATATATCATTTCGCATCAAGTCAATTCATCCTGGATCAGCACACGCAGCACTAAATTCTTCATCATAAATCATGAATACGCATATGCCAAAACACACGCATGCTCCTGCATAGAATTCCATACCATAAACAGCAATAGATACATATATATATATATAGATCTCGATATTTATATATATTTGCGGAATTTTCTTCTAGTTTTGCATAGACCACATTTTGCACCATTTTGATTTGAGCTTTATACGATTCGTTTCAATGCCAGCCGCTCATCATAGCACATAGAGATCTCCTGAACTTTGACCTTTGAGCACTAGCTGCGACCTGTTACTGATTGTGTTTCTTGTGCCTTCGCAGATTCATTGGCACGCGCGCCGTGACCCGCGTGGCCAACAAGCGACAGCCCACGACGCCGCTGAACAGCATCGCCAGCTCCAATGATAGCCACGTCCAGCTGGAGATCGTATCGCAGCCGGAGCAACAGCATCGCGCACGCTACCAGACCGAGGGCAGCCGCGGCGCCGTCAAGGATCGCAGCGGCAATGGCTTTCCCATTGTCCGGCTGACGGGCTACGATAAGCCCGCCGTGCTGCAGGTATTCATTGGCACGGACATCGGACGCGTGGCGCCGCACATGTTCTATCAGGCGTGCAAGGTGGCGGGCAAGAACTCGACGCAGTGCAACGAGAAGAAGGTCGACGGCACCATGGTCATCGAGATTGACTTCAAGCCCGAAACGGACATGACCATCACCTGCGATTGCGTTGGCATCCTTAAGGTAGGCAATGCGGAAAATGACTTTCCTCCATGACTAGTCCCAGCTGAAACTCTTTTCTTTTTCATGCAGGAACGCAATGTCGATGTGGAGCATCGTTTCCCGGAGCATCTGGCACAGAAGAACAAGAAAAAGTCAACACGTTGCCGCATGGTCTTTCGCACGCAGCTCACACGCGACGATGGCAGCACAGAAACGCTGCAGGTCTGCTCCAATCCCATCATCTGCAGTATGTATACAGTGATCACAGCGATCTTATAGTTTAATTATTAATACTTGGAATAGATTATAATATTTTTTGCTACTATTCTGAACTGTGATCTATATAGGAGCTCATGCTTCACTGTCTACAGAGTGATATTTGACTTAGTTCAAGTTTTTATCTTTTGTTATAGATTATTATTTTTAGGCAGTTGATGTCTTTTCCGATGAATAAAATGAATTGCTGAACTTACCTAAAGAGACTTCTGTAGATAAGTTGAGCTTTTCGTAGACTTCAATGGAGATACTTCCAAAAATAATATTCAGGGTATATGATAATAATTGAGCTATTTGTATAAAGTCCATGAATTTCTGGACTTAACCAAACAAAGCTCTTTCATGAACTTTAAGCTGATTGATAATCAACTTGAAAGTTTCTTAGAGAAAGTTTCTCCTTAGATCTAATTCGCATGCATCTATATTTGATTGCAAATTGAAGAAAGAATTAACATAAATGGATATAGGCATAACTATATAGATATAGATTTATATTTTTTTTGTGTGGTTGAGGTAGATAAAATGCTTTATGCACCGTCAGTCAAGTCGTCGCTACGACTAATGTTGCGGACAGCATTATTACTTACCGTCTAAAAACCTCCTCTTTCGAAAGCTGCCCCACCCTGGAAGCAGAAGTTATCCCAGTTTACCAGCAAGGTGAAGCCCTTGCATGCTCTAACTGAGCCATATCTCTTATTACTCGAGCGAAGGTCCCACTTTTTCGCCGCAAAACCTTTTCGACGAGTTCGAAAACTCGAGAAACTCTATTCCAGGCATCTTTGCTGTTATACATTAGCTCTACAATAGATTCGACTTTGATTCCACCCACAGTTTGTGCGAGGTCGGTTCATTCTTCTTTCCACCTCTCGCAGTAAAAGAAACTGTGTTCTACGTCGTCCATTTCATTTCCACAGTAGATGCAGCTAGATTCCGTAGTTTTGCCCATCTTATGTAGGTACTTTTTTAAATATCTATGAACAAAGAGCATTTGTGTTGGATAAAAAGACGTTTCACCGTGCTTTCTATATAGCCACTGCTCTAGGTCGGGGAGTGTTCTAGATCTTGTCTAACTATTCTCATAGTCCAGACTAACTGATTATTAAATTAACTGATCAGCTGAAATGCTTCTATATAAAACTCTGCTGCTCAAATCTAGTTCGAGTCTCATCTCAAATAATTAAAATTAGATAAATTTGATACAAAATTATAGAAGGAGTAAGCAGTAATAGCCGTAAAACAAATTCTATATAGCAAACATTTCTCAATTGCATTTCCCAGAATTTCACTTAAACAAATTATTAATAAATTTCATAAAATTCGTTTTCTTGCAGCTCAACCACCGGGCGTGCCGGAGATTTGTAAGAAATCGCTTGACTCCTGCCCCGTCGTCGGCGGTCTGGAGCTGTTCATAATTGGCAAGAACTTTCTGAAGGACACGCACGTGGTGTTCCATGAGACCTACGACAATGTGAATGCCGATGATCCGGCAGGTGAAATAGTGGGACGCCAGCAGCTAATCGGTGGCACGTCCGCTCTATGGGAGCAGAGTGTGCAGCCCGACAAAGAGTATTTGCATCAGGTATGAAGTAGACACATAAATTTATATATATATATATATATATATATATATATATATATATATATATATATATATATATATATATATATATATATATATATATATAAATGAATTTAACTAAGTAAAATCTCTCTCTCTTGTAGACACATTTGATCTGCACAGTGCCGCCATATCCGCATCAGAATCTATTAAAGCCGGTCAGCGTTCAGGTGTCAATCATTTCGAGCGGCAAGAGGAGCGAGCCACACACCTTCACCTATACGCCCAAGGGCAGCTATACAACTTTGGCGGCGGCCAGCACGTTAAGTAGCACAATGCATAGCCAAGGTATTTATTTGTTGACTATTTCTATATAAATCAGCAGACCCCTCTGCTGGCATCATGAACCATAAACAAATTAAGCGCGATTCACACACACACACACACACACACACAAATACACCTGATGAACACACACATATATACACACATACACTCATACACACAAACGACAAGTCGAAAACTAATCCGTCGTCAGGCAGTCGTCGCAGGCAGGCCAGCTAAATGCACTAACGTTAGTCTATCGAATGAATAAGAAATACATAGATACATACATGCGTGCAAACATACATGCGTACATGCATACATACATACATACATATGTACATACACTATCCACTATCATCCAAACTTATGTATGTATGTATTGAAATCATATCGATTCGTTAACTCGTTTAACTCGAAAATCAAAAAAAAAGACCAAGAAAAAAAACGAAAAGCAAAACCCAAATAAATAATAAAAATCTGCAAAAAAATTATTAGTTAGTTTAGCTAATTAGATATTTAGTAGAGACATTTATAAAATCATAAATCGATAATTTTTAAATCTATAATTTTAAATTACAACAACTCGAATCACTTTAACAACATCTAAAGACCTCATGCGTTATTCTGTGTGTTTGTTTTTTATAAATTAAAATATATAGACAAATGCAAATGCAGACACAATTAGACATAGAATGATGATTTCTTATTTAAATTAAATTAATAAAATAAATAAAGCCAACTGCTAAAAACTTAGGAAGAGCAAGCAATTTCCAAACTAGTTTTTGTCTATGACACAAATTTATTTGGAGTTTGTAGAGTTGAATAAACTATTTGTTATTTGCCTGAATTATTGTATCTAGAAAAATGTGGAAATATTTCCTCTTGGTCAAATATATATAAATTTATATTTCCAATACATTTTGAGATACAATATGAGTTATTTAAAAAAATATTTAAATTTAATATATTTAATTATTTAAATATTTAAATTCAATTTATTTATTTAACATTTAAATTCAATTTATTAAATATTGAAATTCAATTTATTTTATTTATTTAATATTTAAATTCATTCTATTAAATTTAAAAAATAATAAATTCAAATTTATTAAATTTATCAAGTATTTAAAATACATTTATTTTATTTACTCTTCATTTTTTATTTTAAAAAATTTTAAAATTGTATTTTTTGTTAAACAAATCCATACATTTTTAAATTTTAATTTATAAAATTCAATTCAATATTTTATTGAATTAAAAATACATTTATTTTATTTAAATTCAATTTTTTATTAAAAAAAAAAACATCAATTCAAATTAATTACATTTTATAAATTTATCAAATATTTTATTTTATTTATAAAATTTATAAAATTCAATTCAATATTTTATTGAATTTAAAATACATTTATTTTATTTAAATTCAATTTTTTATTAAAAAAAACACCAATTCAAATTAATTATATTTTATAAATTTATCAAATATTTTATTTTATTTATTTTATTTGCATTCAATTTTTTTTATTTTAAAAAATTTAATGTATTTAATTTATGACATTCAATTCATTAATATTTACATTTTGATATATTTACTACAAAATATTCTTGTTTCACTCATTATCAAATCATCGCGTTGCATGACAAAATTTCATTTTTAAATAATGAAAAAAAGCGCAAAATTAATTTAACAAATAATTTTATCACACACTCAACAAAATTCCATTTCTGATGTCTTTGTAACATCAATTTTATAAATATTATGTTAGATAAATATTTAAAAAGATTCGATCAATCAGAAACATTTGCATTTCGAAAATCATCAAATTTGTTGCTTGCCTCGCCTTAAGGACACAAATTGTTGACAAGCAACGAGACGGAATAACGCATGAAAACTATAACACAATATGATCAGATAATAATTATTACAATATGTATAAGTAGGGAAAAGCTGCGCAAAAAGAACTACAAAATCAATATAAATAATATTAAGGTAAATAATATAAAACTGTTAGGATACAACTCGTAATATATGAGCAGTTCGGATTGCAATTATATAATTTATGCTAATCAATCAATCAATCGATCAATCAATCCAGGATAACCTAAAACAAAAAACAAAGAAAAAATTTACTCTGCGACGCTGAAGAAACATTTCTAGGAAGCTTTCGAAATGGAGAGTTTATAAGTGCGCGAATACGGCTTTACGCCATTACGCTTCGCTCGCTCTCACTCTCTGTCTCTCTCTCTTTCTCTTTCTATCTCTTTCTGTCACTCTTTCTGTATGAAATCTATCTGTCTATCTTACTCCCATTCAATTTCCTATTGCATCAACTGAATGAAGCCACGAGGGAAACTGATCGAAACAACTCTGCGGTGTGAATGTTGTTGGTGTATGACATGTAGATACCCTGCAAAACTACAATAGAAGTTGTCGACTTGCTTGATTTGTTAGTTTTTTTGGGAGGGGTTTTTTTTAGCGAGGTGTGTTTGAGAGAGAGAGGGAGAGAGGGACGGTATGTGTGTGGCATGCAGAGTTTTTTTGATCACGTTTCTGCCGCACGAGTCCAGCGCCTGCAGCTAACGAAGAATACACCGATAACCGATAAACGATAACCGATACCCGATTACAAGCAAATTAAACAGCAGCAACAGGCGATGCAGATGAAGAGAAAATAATAAACAGAAGAAGAAATGAAATTGATGAGAATTAAAAATGGTATAAAGAAGGCAGCCGTTCGTTCAATTTCTTGTTCAGGGAAATCCGGCAGAAACTTTATCGCAACACTAATTACAACAATCCAACCAAAAATATAAAAAAATATATAAAAAAAAATCTATAAAAAAATATCAACAAAAAAATGAAAAAATATACATATATATATTTTTACTTTATTCTTCCTCCCCTTCCCCTTTCTTAGCAATTTAGGTGCTCAATAATACTATATAGTCAAATATGTAACCATTTTGAGTGCTATAAAATGCAAAAAAAAATATATATAAAATCAATTTCTAGTCAAGAAAATCTCCCAATTACAAAAATCAAGATCCAAAGCCAAATATTATCAAATTTACATTTAAATCAGCCAGCAAAAAGGCAACGCAAATGCAATAAGCAAACACACACAAATACAGCTGATTTGGAACGCAATGACAACAACTATATATATATATATCTATATATATCTCCACTGAATTCTAAATATTATATACCAAGATATATATACACACATTTATATATACATATGTCGTCACGAACATCGTCAGAGGTCGATCACCCCCTACTACTGCAAAAAAAACACACACCCATAAATATATATATATATATAAATATATATATACACCCAGACATTTAGTACGACATCAAATGGTCAAATGGAAAACTGCAAGGAAGGCAGCTCGGGAAGGAAGCTCCGACAGGAACGACAGCCAGCGACAGCTCCCCAGCCGGCGACTGACAGAGCGACAGCACGAGAGCCCCAACAGCACGCGGAGCCCAGCATCACGTCTTAAGCACCACTTATTTAGGGTACTGGTGATAAAAAAAAAATTACAAAAAAAAAAGACCAACAAAATACTGAAAAAAAATATTGAGAAATTCAACCATTGATCTCGTTTGACACCATTTATATACATATATATATGTCTACCATTATAATTAACTTTAAACCTAGCTTTATACATACACATATACACACACATACACACACACACATACACACACATACACATAAATACATACATACATAGACATAACTTTTAAAAATCGAAATCCACAAATAACAGAAATAACACGTACATCAAACATTTACATAGGTATATATATCATATATATATATCATCAGAATTGTGAAAGTCAGCATCTTGGGTTTTAGTACTCTTGTCTGTCACACTACATTGATCATCTGCTTTTAATTGCTATCGATTTATCGATACATTACAAATATGCATTCCATGCTTCTCGCATAGCCCCAAAATTCCATTGACAAAGCGATCAAACATTTATAAGCGGTTATGGCCCTAATTCTAATTTATAGCAACGATTTTTTATCGACCTGTCGATTTATCGAGGTATAGATTTATCAATTTAGAAACCTATCGATTTATCAACGTATTGATTTATCTACTTATCGATTTAGCGACCTATCGACTTATCAACTTTTCGGCATATTGATTTAGCGACCTATCGAACTATCGATCTATCGATTCTTGATCAGAAAGTATAGGAAACCCCTACGACTCATGGACTCAACTTCTGTTGCTGCCATCAAGTATTTGGCACAACGATAGGCAATCGATATCGATAGACCAATCGATAATTATCGCTCTTCGGCTGTTCAGCTGCACAATTTAGACTCGACCAGAGAAATTGGTTAGCGCTCTTTACGAGGTAGTGATGGGACTCACCTAGAACGAGTGGAATATTTAGCATTGCTCGCACTTCAGAGCCTCAGCATTACGCCTAGAGAAATGTCAACTACGTCTTTAATAGCAGCTGGTGGTGGTGCATCGGAACTAGTTCCTAATTCAATCAACTACAGCGGTGTGGTTAATGTTACGACTCTGTGTTAAGGGTATTCCTGCTACTCACACTCTTTACTTTCTCTTTACCTTTTTATTTATCTTCTCTATTTTATTTTTTTTTCGTTTTTAAGTCAGGCTCATACCTTCCTCTACTAACCAGCAGCATCAGCTATTTACACAACATTTACACATATAAATTACACACCAGCAATAATATATATATTTATACAGATATATATATATATATAACTATAATAATAATCATAATTTTAATAATAATAATAATAATATTAAGATCTAAGATCTAACTAGTATATATTTGGGGCGTCTAGCAGCGCCTTATAGCATATATATAGTTTATAAGATCATTTTTTTAACTAGTCTTAAGTTGTTGCGCTGGAAATTGCTTTAAGCGCGAAACAGTGAGCAAGAGATAGACAGAGAAAGAGAGAGAGAGGAAGGGAGTGGGAGAGAGAGAGAGAGATGGAGAGGGATTGAAGTAGAGTTTGTGCTGTATAAAAGAAAGTTGATTGTTTCGGGCTCGACGCACCGCGTACTTGGCTCCAGATTGTGCTACATTATATATATAAAAGAATCACATTGAAAGAATATATCGTGTGCATTTGACTAAAGCAATTTCCAATACGTAATCTCACATATATATATTATGATATATAACCAATATATATAGCTTATATTTAGGCTTTAAGACTTAACCAACCTCATTGCCTTGGAGACCACAAGAAACCTTTATATTAGAGTACAGCTTTCCATTTTAATATATCTCTCTCTCTCTCCCTCTCTATCTATATCTCTATGGGCCCCCCGCTCAATGGTAGTTAAAATCGAGAGCATTTCCTTAGTTGTAGTTCCTAGTTCTAAGTTCTTTTCTAGTCACGTAAGCCATAGATCATAGTCATAAGCATTTGCTCTCTCGTTTTAACTGCAATTGGCTAACTCGCTCTCGCTCTCTCACTCACTCACTCTGTCTCTCTGCTGTCTCCGGCCGAAACCCTAGCCGTAAGCGCTTCACTCAGCCCCGCCCTCTTTTATCCTATGCGATAAATCTCTCTCTCTATATATATATATTTAAATATGCATTCTCTTCAACTTTAATCTTAATTTTATGATTTTTTATTGATACGTTTTCTGTTTTCTTAATTTATTATTATTATTTTTTGTTTCGTTTGACTCGACCCACCCCTGACAAGAACCACCCCCCCACACCCCCTCGACGCACCCGCTACCAACCGAAACAGCCGCGCGATTGCCACAGCCCGTGTACTAAATATGCGTCTCTTGTACTTGTAGATGTCGGCAGCTTCATGGACACGAGCAGCGCGTCGGCCGGCAGCAGCGCCGTCGCCGCGTGGGCCACCAGCGGCAGCGGCGGCGGCGCCGTGGCCGCCTCGGTCGGCGTGGCCGCCGCCGGCGCCGCTGGCGTGGTGGAGACGAAGCACGAACTGGACCTGGGCATGATGCCGCCACCGATCACGACGCAGATCCCGATGGGCTTGCGCCGCTCCTCGCTATCGGGCGCCACTCCGATGATAACGGACCAGCAGCTGGTGCATCTGAGCGCCGATGCGGCGCTCAAGAGCGAGCTGCTGGACGAGAGCAGCTCGCTGAGTCCGCGCACCGCCGACACCCTCCACTCGCCGGAGGCCCTCAATCCGTGCAGCCCCAGCGCGCTGCAGTACCACGCCCACTATGCGCGCGAGGGCAGCCTGGACACGATCATGTACGACCAGTCGAACAGCATGCCCGGCTTCCCGGTGCCCGCCGCGGCGGCCGTCGACCTCGATCCGGCCGCCGTGGCCGTGGCCGTCGGCCTGGCCGTCAAGCACGAGATTATACAGCAACAGCAGAGCCAGCAGCAGCAGCAGCAACAGCAGCAGCAGCACCTGGAGCAGCACCTGGAGCAGCAGCTGGAGCAGCAGCTGGAGCAGCAGCTGGAGCAACAGCTGGAGCAGCAGCAGCAGCAGTCGGCGGCGGCGGCGGCCAACGTGCACAAGTTCATCGACGACCTGACCAAGTCCACGTCCGTGGTCAACAGCAACGGCACCAGTGAGCCGGCGTTGTTCGACCACGCCCTCACCGACATACTGCAGCAGAAGGTGGGCGTGCTGACGCATGCGCACCAGCACGCGGGCGGAGCAGCAGCTACTGCGCCCAGTGTGCTCAAGCGCAGCCTCTCCATCAGCAGCAGCAACTCGAACTCGAGCTCGCTGTCCGGCAGCGAGGCGTCGCCGAACAGCTCGCCCCTGACGCAGGACATCATCCTGAACTCGGAGCCGGCGGCAGCGCTGGGCGCCGGCCTGCCGCTGCAGCAGCTGGCAGCGGTGCCGGGCTCGGCGGCGGCGGCGGCAGCGGCGGTGGCCAATGCCAGCGGCACCCTGTCCACGGACATCATCATGAATCCGGCCGTCTCGCCGTCGACCATACTCTGCTCGGCCAATGGGGCCGCCACGGCGGTGGTGGCCAACATTCTGGCGCCGCACCAGGTCACCATGGCCAACTCGATATTGAACAACATCGCCATGCAGGCGGAGCCGACGCGCCAGGATGCCGCCGTCGCTGCGCTGGCGCTGAGCAACATCATGATGAGTCCGCCGAATGCAGCCACCGGCGTCAGCGTCGACGTGGGCGACACCCTCCCACCGACGCCGGCCGTCATGCAGCCCGAGGTGGCGGCGACGGCCACCTCGACGGCGGTCAGCAACATGATCATCAAGGCTGCAGCCGACTTCATAACCACGCAGGAGCAGGAGCAGCATCACTACCACCAGCAGCAGCAGGCGCAGCAGCAGCATCAGCAGCAGCAACAACAACAGCAGCAGCAGCAGCAGGCGCATGCCCATGCCCATGCGCACTCCCATGGGCATTCGCATCCACACACGCATGCCCACACACACGCCCATTCGCATACGCATCCTCATACGCATCCACATCCGCATCCCCATCCGCATCCTCAGCAACAGCAGCAGGCGGCCAATGCCGCTGCCAGCGGCGGAGATCCGCTGGTGAATCTGCTGCTGAACCACACGACACCGGAAACCGTGGTGGTGGAGGCAGCCGCCGTGGCAGCGGCCGCCGCAGCCGGCTACCCGACGCTGTCCGGCGTCCACCTGCCGGTCGTGCCGCCCACACCACAAGAATCTCTCATTGTTGCGCTGGCCACGGAGAACGCGCTGCAGAAGTCGGTGGCCACCGCCGCCATCACCACCAACGGCGCCGTGATGACCCAGCAGGCGACGACGCCCAGCAGCACCGGCAGCATCCTGCCGGCGGCCGTTGGCGCCGTCGCCGCAGCCGCCGCCGTCGCGGTGCAGCCGCCCATACCACAGGAGCTGACATCCATGTCCGATCAGGACCTAATCAGTTACATTAATCCGAGCACCTTCGATCAGCGTGAGTATTCCATACTTTGGATCTAGATGAACCTATATAACCTATATAATTAGTAGAGAATGTTGAAGTAGGGAGGCATAGAAATCGCCGATTAATTATTTTAATATTAAATAAATAAAAAAAAAAAATAAATAAATAACAAGTAAGAAAACTCTAGTCGAGCGTGACCGACTAGGAAATACCCTGAGCCTTGTTGAATCTGTATTTTGTAATATACTCCATAGCTTGTATTCAGCAGAAGCTTATAAGAATTTTCAGGTTGCGTTTTACCAACTTAATAGCACAATTCAATCGCAATTTGCAATTCTGCGCATTCTGTGTGCGTGCACATGCATATGAGAAATGCGCGTGCTTAGCGCTGCTGTCGCGTGCTTTTGCAAAGTATCCAACGCTTTGTTTGATAACTTTTTTGTTATTTGACGGATTTCAATCAAATTTTCAGCATATGATCCACATATTCCTTGGACATATTAGTCAGTTTAATAAAAGTGCAAACTCATTCACATTTTGGCTATATTTGCAACTGAACTTTAATCTTAAGAATTTACGGAAATTTGGAGCTGGTATCCAAAATATGACTAAATTAAAAATTGCATAAAATGTACATAAAGCTGAATACAAAATTTGGTGACTCTAGCTTTAAAGGCGTACGAGTTATAAATTTATAGCTGAATCTCGATCATGTTTTTAATCGATAACAATTAATTGGGGTAGTTATCGATTATTTAAAAAATATATATTAGAGCAGGACAACAAGCTGAGGCTATCTAGCTATGCCTGTCTGCCCGTCCATAAGCCATAAAAGCTACTGATTCGACATTAGTAATGTATATTCCTATACAAAAGATCGTTTTACGAGCTTGTCATTATTTCTTGATAGCTGATCCATAGATAGTCGATCATTTGATTTGGTTGAAAACCACAAAAGCTACTGTAAATATTTCTGTGAATCGTGTTTAAAATACATCCACTAAATCTGTGATTTGGCAAATATACACCTCTAGATCTAGATCCCATAATTGCGCACCAAAGCTGTCATTAGAAAAGTGCAGCTAAAACCAAAGTTTAATCACAAATTTTTTAATGGTAAATAATAATTCATAATTTTAAAAACTATTTTTTTTTTTTCAAATTTATAATTATTATTTAGCACAATTGTAGATACAAAAGACCTGCTTCCTTTATACAAACATACACAATATACATAACAAAAGTAAGCTCAGTAAAACGATAGTGCGACTAAGCACTGACTGTTGGACATAACAATTTACTGGTAAACTTAATATTTTGGACAAATTTATTAAGATTAATATCTATTCTTATTAATGAGTTGATTTTTTTGTTACAAACTTAGGGCATGTGCCTTTCTGGGCCTGACAAAGAGAAAATTCTCAAAATCTAGCTGTCAAAGAAAACGATAGTACATACATTAAAATTATATTATATTCAGGGTATCTTCAAGTCAGGCACTCCCGACTAGAACACTCTTACTTGTGTGCTTATAGAAGGCACTTTCTAATCAGATAAACAAATAAATATCTATTTAGGTTGTAGATCTATAAATATAAAACAAATTTATATATAAAATATAAAATATAATATATAAAACTAATTTATTTACTTTCTTTTTTTACAGTTTAAACGGCAACAGATCAACAAATTAAACTATTGGGTTATTTTTAAACAAATAAGGGGAAACCACACAGGCCTAATCCTAAGCGTATAAATAGAAAGAATGAAAAACACTTACACAAATACACACACACAAACACACACACAATTACATTGTTTAATGTGGACCAAATGTTGTCAAGTTTTGTTTCTTTGTTGTTTTGTTATTAGAAAACAATGAGAATTGAAATTGCCTCACACACAAATACACACACACACATATACACCTACACACACACACTTACACACTTACACACACACACCTACACACACACATTTGTATCGTTGTAAGCACACTTGTTAAGCTGTAGACCCTATAGATATACTTCTATTAATTTTTTTTTGTTCTCGTTAAATCTAAATTGATTTTTTTTCAACAAAAGTCAAATTATCTCAAAAATGATAACGACTGCCATATAAATACATGATTACAAAAGAATAAAAAAAAATATTTAAAAAAAAAGAGAAAGCAAAAAAATGCAATTGCCCCCCAACTAAATAATAATACAAAGACGACGCACAAAAAAAAATATCCAAAAAATATATATTGAAAAACAAAAAAACCTAAACAAATAAATACAGATTTAAATGAATTAATTTTGTAATTTCTTTAATTTGCGTATTATTATTATTTTGTTGCGTTTATGTCCCGAAACTTTTTGAAAGTTTGAAGTCTGATTTGATATACGAACTATTATTTTTTTTTGTTTTTGCAAATATTCAACTATATATATATACATATATATGTATACTTGATATGTATTTCAATTACTTTATAATTTTTTTTTTTTGTTTTATTAAGGGGTTTGCAAAATCGAAACATAAATTACATGTAAAAATATTTATAGCCTACGAATATGAATATGCGAAAATTCCAAAAGACTTTTTTATTTAAAACAATGAAACACGTTTTATTTTCAAACTGTTCGCAGTTTTCTAATGTTTCAACTATATCGAAATCGATGAGGTAACAGCACAACACACAAATAATTCATAATGTTTTTTTTTCATAATTTTAACACTTTATTATTTTTTATTAATTTGTCGTAGTTCTTAAATGTAAACGTAGTTCAAAGGCCACAAGTCAGAGAGTTGTCTAAAATCTATATATATGTATGTATGTATGTATGTTTGCCGTTTACCAGATAAATATAAACTATGTGCTAGTGTTTTTTTTTAATGCGCATGGCTTAGTATTACCAGACGCAGCAAAAACAGAGCCCCAGAATATACAATTGATCATTGACTATCAAAAAACAACATCCACAAAAAGAAATATATATATATATATAAACTGCAACAACAACAATAAGAAAAAACAATTATAATCTGAATTTTGAATGGGTTCAGTGTATAAGATGAAGCCCCCTCTTGAATATGCATTTGTACACCTGTACCTACAATTTGTTGTACGATATTTATACATAAATATTTATTATATATAAAAATAAACGCATAGAATTTGACGAATTTCGCCGTGAATCAATTGAAAACAAAATATATATATTAAAAAAAGAAAGAAAACAGGCTGCTACAGTTAGTGTTTTACAAAAATATAACTAGATATATATATATACAATATATACAAAATAAAATCCGTAAAATTCCAATATAAATTGATATATTTCATAACATTTTCAGCAAACAAAGAAACCATACAGTGCTATAATAAAAACAATCTCAGAGATATGGCATATATTCCTCATTATTACAAATCTAAAAGTCTAAATCGAAAAGAGTATATATAGATATACGATATATACAAAATAAAATCTGTAAAAATCCATAAAATTCCAATATAAAATTATATATTTCATAACATTTTCAGCTAACAACAAAGCCATATAGTACAGTGCTATATTAAAAACAATCTCAGAGATGTCATATATAACTCATTAATACAGATCTACATTATTTTCGAAAAAAGAGTATATATATATATGAGCCCTTGATTGTGAAAGTGGTATAAGTCAAAAATTTTCTAATTCTAGTTCTGGTTTATCAGCTATTTCAAATCACCTCCTAATAAAATGACTTAATTTGAAGAAATTTGCAGTATTCCATAAAAATTAGCTCGATGAAATGCATTTCATTTTTGGTTGTTACGCAAAATACGATTAGAGTTTATTTTGATAGTGGTATAAGTCAATCTATTGATTGATTCTTTTTGGAAATTTGCAAGCTTCGAAAAACAGAATTTGTTTCTGTATGATTTGGTTAGAAAAAAACTAATAAAACAAGACAAAGACTTAGATGAAACTTAAAACTAAAGTTTTTAATATATCCTTCGTAATTTCCGGGAAAATTACGAATTTCCGGGACAACTACGAAGGATATATTAGAAAATGTAGTTTTAAGTTTCATCTTCAAAAGTTTTTGTTTGCAAACTTTTGGATACTAACGGAAACAGATAATTTTGAAAGTGGTATTAGTCATTTTAACCTTTCAAAACCACATTTCCTTTTAAAAATATTTCTAAATTTCACAGCCATAGTAAAAGCTTGAATACTTGGCACTACTTTATATGTTTTTTATTCTCTAAAACGCAAAGCTCTAAATATTTCGAAACAAGGAAAATATGACTTATCCCACTTTCAAAATCAAGGGCTCTCATATACAATATATATACAAAATAAAATCCGTAAAATTCCAATATAAAAAATGATATATTTTGTAACATTTTCAGCAAACAAGAAAGCCATTCAGTACAGTATAGCTATATAAAAAAAAGTATAGTATAACTATATCAAAAACAATCTCAGAGATATGGCATATATTCCTCTTTATTACAAATCTACATTATTTTCGAAAAAGTGTTATCAATGTATATAAATTTAAAATTTTGCCTCAAGTTGGAGAAGAAAAGCTGAGAACGAAGAAATTTTACTTGTAAAGTGCAAAAATAGTTGCTATATATCGCTTCATATATCGATGTATTTTTGATGTCATATACAGCAAGTGTAGCCGAAATTAGGAATTTAATGCAATGGCACAGCATTGTTATCAACAAAACGAATCGAATCAAATCAAATCAAATCACTTTCACTGATTACATGTTTAAATCTGAAATAAAAATGAATTTTCACATTTCGTCAATGGTCCAAAAATTCTATATTTCGTTGTATACAGCTTGATCTTAAAATGGGAATACAAAAATTTACTTAGGCAACTTGTTTGCTACCTTTTTCACACATAATTTGCTATCTCTTTCCTTTGTGCCAACTCCATCGACCTCGTTCTATTTGATGTGAGGGCGTAAACTGAAATTACAAGCGAATCCTGAGAACCTCCCAGAACTTCCAAGTCACCTGAAGGGGATTGAGAGAAAAAAAAGAAGGGATTCGGCGGCCCAGCCTTGTATTTAGATGCGCAGACCTATGCGCTTCTTGGGCGTGCTCGGCTTGGGCGACGATCGCGGTCCGGGTCCGCGCTCGTACCGGCTGCCGGCACGCTCTGCGCCTTCGGCGCTCGCATCCAAATCTGAGCGCCGTTCTCCTCGATTCTCCTTCATCATCAGGCCCAACCACGTCCAGTTCTGGTGCGGCGTCCGCAGCAGCTCCGCCGGTACCGAGGCCTAAGGCGAGCCAAATATCCAGCGATCAGAGATCATTAAGCGACAGAACCATGGATACTCACACGCACTGAGCTTGGCAAGGATGACATTATCAAATGTAAAAGAAAAACTCAAAAATAATATTCAATACTTTTTGCTGTTGAATCGCTAAAATGTTAATAGTAAATGAGAGCTGTGCATATATACAGGTAGCCTACTACGTTTATTGAGTCCTTGTCAAGGAATTAAAATTTCAATGTGAACTCTGTTGTGGGAAGAGCACACCCGGATCGATGCGACTGCCGTATCCAATCCGTGCTGACGACCTGGACGGCCCGAGCGCTGAAGTGTCTGCGGTACCACTGCTCGAAGTCCTGCTGGTTCAGGCGGCTGGGGCAGACGAGCACAAGGGTCGGCGTCTGTTGCTCCGTTTCGCTGACCATCCGGCCGCCACGTTGCAGAAAGAGTAGCCGGACCAACTGGTCGGCGTCGCGGTTATACATGCAGGCGTAATGCTTGGAGAAGATGTTGTAGCTGGCCCGGCCAAGCAGTTGCTGCTCCAGCTGCTCCAACTCATCCTCATCCACATGGAGCGAGTCAAGCTCGGCTTCGCTGATGTCCTGCAGCACCTCCTGCAGCTCGTCGAGGTTGATGAACAGATCCGTAAAGCTATCGCCGTACCTATCGAAGCTCTTCTCGAACTGCTGCTGCAGCGCCTCGGTGGCGGACATCACATCTCTGGGCCGCAGCTCGATATGCTGCTTGGCGCACACGCGCACCAGCCAATCCAGGCGCAAGATGTCATTCGTGCGCGGCTGCTGCTGCATGAGGCGCTTGACCAGGTAGACGGCATCGCCGGCTATGCAGATGCACTTGGGATCGTTGGGCAGCGGATTCTGGACAATGGTGCCGCCGTTCTGGGCGGCCAGCGCCTGCAGCTGCTGCCTGCTGTGTCCCCGCGCGCCACTCAATATGCAGAAGCTGAAGCCCTCGAATAGCTGCGAGCTGCTCTCCAGGGGCTCCTCGTCGTAGCGCTTCTCATAGGCAGCTAGGCCAAGGCGATTGCGTGCGGCCGGCGTCAGCTTCTGTCGCTTGCGCTCCGTGGTGAAGTCGCTGAGGTTCGCCTGGCGCTTGTTCAGCTTCTTGATGGCACCGCGACCCTGTGGAGCGCACGTTAGTAAATATCACTCCAGACGTGATTCGACTTTGAATTCCCACCTGACACAGTTGGGTGTACTCCTCGAGCGTCATGCACTCGTGCCACACCTTGTCCTGGCGCATCATCTGGGTGCGCGGAAAGTGCAGCGACTTGGGCGTGGCGTAGGCGCCGTTGGGCGACAAGTCCGCTGCCTTCACCTGCAGGATTATGGATTTGTCGGGCTGGATCCAGACGTCGGGCGCGCCCTCCTTCTCGCCGGGCCTGTAGTGGTACCACAGCGGCGGCGGCTCTGTGCTCGCATTGCGCCAATGCGGCTTCAGCTCGTTGTGGAGCACGCCGCGCTGCCGCGTATTATTGGCTACGCAGCCAATGCTATAGACCTCATCGCGCTCGGTGCCGCCGCCGGGCTGCAGCACACCCAGCAAGAAGGCTTCGATGAACGTCCGCTTGCGATTGTAGAAGCCGCCGATGATGAGCACATCGAACTCGGTGATTAGACCCTCTATATACTAGGGAAACATAGCAAAAAGAGATGCAGATTATAGAGTAGGGATTTGGAAGGCTGTCTCCAGTGCCACTCACATCCGCCTTGTCCTTGTACCAGCCGCCGCCCACACGCACGCCGGGCCTGTAAACGGAGTTCTGCTTCTTGAGCACGATGCCCTCGGCATTGGAGTCCAGCATCTGCTGGAAGAGCGTGTTGAAGTGCTCCAGTGAAGTTATCTTCTGGCCCCGCATCAGCTCCAATACGCCCTGCCGCTCGGTGATCAGCTCCTGCAGCTTGTAGGCCCGCTGTGCATACGTCATGTCCAGCAGGCTCTCCCCGTTGAGGTAGAGCAGGTCGTAGACCACGTAGCAGGGTCGCCAGCTGCGCTCCGGCTTCAGATGCTTCACGTCTGTGTTTTCGCCCTTCTCGCGGTAGCGCATCTGCTGCGTGTCCCAGATCATCATCTCGCCATCCAGGATGATCGACTCCATGCCCAGGGGCAGCAGCGGGCGCAGGTGGGGCGTCAGCGTGCCGCTCTCATAGCTGCCGCCGAAGCTCCTCGTGTAGTCCGCCCCGTTGCGGGAGATGTACTTGAACATGCCGCGCGCATAGTGCAGCTGGAAGCGTTCGCCGTCCATTTTCCTCTCCAAGTAGAGCACGTCCGACTCCATAAGGCTCTCGATCCTGCCCGGAAATCGTTCGCACAGCATGGGTCGTATTAGCTGAAAGGGCTCGATGATGGTGTTCAAATTGATGACTCCGCTGGTGCTGGTGGTGGTGGTGTTGGTGCTTGTGCTGCTGGAACCGCTGCCAGACGGCGCCTCCTGTGCGAGCCTGTTGTCTGCTAGAAGAATGCAAATGCGCTTCAGATCTGAGCAACGCTGATACATATCCTTTGCCAGGGGATGCAGCAGGCCGAAGATCCGCTTCTCGCCAATGCCCAGGCCCATGGACTTGAGTAGGATGCGTATTAGCCACCTCTGCTCCTCGGCCGAGGCCAGCTCAGTGAAGCGTGTCAGCTCGCGTTCCTTTACTATAGCGACAAGGTGGGAATAGATTAGGTGGCTGTGGGCAAATGGAGAGCCGATCAAATACCAGTTGTGTCCTCGCTGGCAATGGTGTCCAGCATCTCGTGGATTTGCTTCAGGGTCAGGTTACTCGGCTCGTTGTGGCAGCGGGGCTGCAGCACAGCGAACACCACGTCGGCATAGTCACGGAACGAGCTGGCGCTACGATGCTGCAGGCGTATATAATCGTTGGCTGGCAAAAGGAACACATAGGTCATTAGTGGACTTGGCCATTGGCATAGATCACTCACAGTCCTTGGACACTTGTAGTACGCGCGCGTAGAGTCGCCCCAGGGCGGTTATCTGCAGGCCGTAGTTGTCTCGTGAGGTGTCTGCGCCGGGCAACAGGAGCCGCAGCACTGGAAAGAAGCTGGTGGCGCCGTCCTCTGCTTGATTTACCGTTAGACTGGCGCCCTGGCGAAAGGACTCGCGATGCTTGCAGAAGGAGTCGTAGTATCGCCGCAATATGACCTCCTTGCGCTGCGTATTTTTGGCTTCCTTCACCCTCTTCATCATCGTGCAAATATCACGGAATTTAATGGTGCTCGAGATGTCCATGGCGCCGAATGATTTCACCAGCAAATCGGCTAAAATGCGCCCCGCAACAGGCGGCAGTTCTAAAATATATCGATACACGACAATTATCGATACATTTCTCGTCGTCTTTTTCTTGGTATTTTCTTTGTTGGTATTTTATGACAAGCCTAGCGTTTCACAACAC
The DNA here is from genome assembly GCA_035046225.1 of Drosophila pegasa. Classification (NCBI taxonomy): domain Eukaryota; kingdom Metazoa; phylum Arthropoda; class Insecta; order Diptera; family Drosophilidae; genus Drosophila; species Drosophila pegasa. Next base: position 651,382 of record JAWNOD010000295.1, read on the forward strand.
TGGCACAATTAGTGTAAATTTTCTTCATTTGTCAACAATTCTGTATTAAATATACGAAAATAAATTATTTACAAGCGCAATATGTTGTATTTGGAGGACTATCTGGAAAGTAAGTAGCACGCCACACGTGGGGCACAGTAAATGCCACAACTAATCCATCAATCTACGTTGCAGTGATTGAGCATCTGCCGCAGGAGCTGCGAGATCGTTTCACAGAGATGCGAGAACTGGATCTCGCCGTGCAGAGTAAGTGAAGCGGAAACCAATTTAAATAAACACTAATGCACATACACATAGACGACATGGACTCGCTGGACAAGAAGTCGCGTCTGTTCTTCCAGCAGTGCAAGCGCGGGGAGATGCAGCACGACTCAATGGACGCGGAGTTCCACAGTCTGCGGGGCAATTACTTCAAGGTCATGGAGGATGCGGATGAGAAGGTTGCCATTGCCACCCAAATACACGAGCTCGTCGAGCGCTATCTGCGCAAGCTGGACAGCGAGCTGTTCAAGTTCAAGTGCGAGCTCGAGGCGGACAACAATGGCATTACGGAAATACTGGAGAAGCGCTCGCGCGAGATGGACGGCAACAACTCGACGGCGGCGACGGCCCTGCTGATGAGCATGAATCAGAAGGAGAATCGCTACTACAACTCGAGCAGCGCCGTCAACAGCAGCCTAATGTCCGGCAGCATCAACAGTGCCGCCGGCATCATCACCAGCACGGGCAGCACCAGCGGCAACCTGGTGGTCAACAGCTCCGCGCTGAACAGCCTGTCCGGCAACAGTCAGTCGAGCGGTGGCCACCAGCGGCACCGCAAGCTGGAGAAGCGGCGCGAGACGATCTGCACGGTGCCCGTGCAGGAGAAGCGCCCCAACCTCAACCAGTCGCTGCCAGTGTCCGCCGCCGCCGCCGCCAGCAGCAACAGTGCCAGCAGCCTCGTCAATCCCGTCAGCGGCAACCATGTCACTGCGCTCACCACACACGCCAGCCTGCCCGTGGCGCCGAGCAGCGCCAGCGCCGGCGCCAACAACACGGCGGTCGCCAGCGCCGTGGCCGCCAGCATTGTGCGCCAGCTGCCCACGAATCTCGGCGCGCACAGCGTGCTCAGAGCCAACAATGCAGCTGTGGCGGCAGCGGCAGCAGCTGCCGCGGCGGTGGCGGCCAACAACAGTGTCAGCGTCAACGCCGTCACAGGCGCCGGGACGGGCGCGGGCGGTGGCCTGGCTGGCAGCCATGGCAACACTACGGTCAGCTATAATCTGCATCAATTTGGAGCCGGCGGCGGTGCTGCGTCCAGCGCCATTGCGGCGGCGGCAAGCCAGGCCATTGTGGCCACCCAGCAGATGCCGCAGGGGCGACGCACGGCCAGCTTGAAGGCCAGCTTCGAGGCTATCCATGGCGCCGGCGTGGCGGGCAGCACCGACTTCTGGACGGCGGCTGCGGCGCACAACAGCAGCATCCAGCCAGCGACGGAAGCGTTGCCCACCAGCGTGCACCATCATCCGCCGCAGCAGCAACAACAACAGCAACAACAACAGCAACAACAACAACATCAACAACAGCAACAACAACAACAGCAGCATCAGCAGCAGCAACATCAACATCAACACCACCAGCATCATCACGAGAAGAAGCACAAGAAGTGAGTCCAGTCCAAGGCGCTCCTCGGCGCAGTTTACTAATCCCTTCCGGTTGCTTTCAGAAAATTGAACGCCAGCATTTCAGTGCCTGGCGGGCTCGCCTACAAGTTCTGGGACGGCTCATCGTCGGGCAACTCGATTGCGTCGTCATCGTCGTCGATTAGCGTGGACTCCGTGGACATGCTGTCGACTGCCTCCGCCGCGCCCATACAGCAGCACGCCAGCGGCCTGAGCCAAGGCGCGCTGGCCATCAATCCGCCGTCGAGTCAGCTGGCGGCTAGTCATGCGCAGCCAGCTGCTGCTGCTGCCGCTGCTGCTGTCGCCGCCAGTGCAGCGCCTGTCACGCTGCCCACGGTCAACAGTGTGGCGGCAGCGGGCATTGCCCTGCCCAGCGCTGCGCTGGCGCCGGGCGCCAATCTGACGATCAGCGAGTCCGGATTGGTGGTCGAGCAGACGAACGAGGGCGAATGGTCGTACGATCCGAACGAGCCGCGCTACTGCACCTGCAATCAGGTCTCGTACGGCGACATGGTAGCCTGCGACAACGACGCCTGCCCCTACGAGTGGTTCCACTATCCCTGCGTGGGCATCACGCAGCCGCCCAAGGGCAAGTGGTATTGCCCCAAGTGCACGGCTTCCATGAGGCGACGGGGCAACCGCAAGAACTGAACTGCACTCAGAGCCGTGGCTGTTAGAGGAGATTCAACTTACTCACCGTAGATCCATTATAAAATATATTTTAATGCTAGATGCCTCTACGTAATAAACAATTGATGAGCGGAGCGAAAATTGAATTCTATTTAATCTGATTTTAGTTCCTTGGATTTGTTAAAACGATGCATTCAAGCCACTTTTTACATTTTGATATTTAAAGTACTTTAAAATAATTAACTTAAGTTAACAATTAAGTAAAATTTAATATCACAATTTGAATTCACTTTCCAGGTATTTATCGATAGCCATTTTGAATTCACTTCTTAGGAATACTTTATCGATAGCCATTTTATATATCGCATTAGCTAACGTTTGGCTAATATATCGCAGGCGAAATGCACATCGCTGAAATTAAAGCAACTACATTAGTTTTGTCCGAAAGCAAACTGCACAGAAAGTATTTTGGTAACACTATGATTTCAATAGATATCTTTTACATTACATTTTTATATTTAATGAATCTCAAATTAATAATAATTAAATTAAATTTATAGTCATATATTTTGAATGAATTATTCATCGCACGCATCGATATACATTTGGTATTTATTTGAGTACTTATCGATTCGCAACTGAAGTGCCCATCACTAGAGTCAAAGTGACGGCAGCAGCAGCAGCACCATTGGCTTTGTCCGAAAACAAACTGTATAAAAATTATTTTGCGTCGTGCAAACGTAAATCAATACCGTAATTATACACCTACGGTGGGCGAAGTAATTCAGACGGTGGTAAAGGAACTCATTACGCGCTCCCAACGGTTACAAATAACGGCCTCAAAATTGGCAAAATACGGAAAAACAAGAAAATGAGCTATAATGAAAAAAGTGAGGAGGTCACTAAAGAGGAATGGCTGCAACGGCTGGAGCAGTTCCCGTTCAAGCAGGCGGACATGAATCGCCTGATTATGAACTACCTGGTGACAGGTGAGCACTCGAGCAGCGAAGAAGACGCGAAGAGTCAAAGCCTCCGACTGGGCAGCTTTCCCCATTAATTATGTATGTATATCAACTTCGATTAATTACAGAGGGGTTCAAGGAGGCGGCCGAAAAGTTTCAGCACGAGGCTGAGCTGGAGCCCAGCGTGGAGCTGAGCAGCTTGGACGATCGCATATTGATACGGGAGGCTGTGCAGGCCGGGCGCATCGAGGAGGCCACGCATCTGGTTAATCAGCTGCATCCGGACCTGCTGGGCAGCGAGATCTACTTGTTTTTCCACTTGCAGCAGCTGCAGCTGATCGAGTTGATTCGCGAGGGCAAGGTGGAGGAGGCACTGGTCTTTGCCCAGTCCAAGCTGTCCGAGTCGCGTGAGGAGATCCGCTTGGAGCTGGAGCGCACGCTGGCGCTGCTGGCATTCGAGAAGCCGCAGGAGAGCCCCTTCGCCAATCTCCTGGAGCAGTCGTACAGGCAGAAGATCGCCAGCGAGCTGAACTCGGCAATACTGCGCTGCGAGCACAACGAGGACTCGACGCCAAAGATGATGTTTCTCCTGAAGCTTATACTGTGGGCACAATCCAAGCTGGACAGCCGTCTCACCTACCCGAGGATGAAGGACCTGGAGACGGCGCAGCTCGAGGACAAATAGGCGGCCAGATAGATGGCGGGGCGAGCGCATAAACAATAACCAGAGTGTATAAGAGTGGGCGGGCGGGCGTGGCAGCGTTAGAGAGAGAGAATGAATCATGTGCAAGCACGGCAAAGTAATACCATTTCTATATCTATTTCTATATATATATATATTTTATAATGTATGCATTAGGATTTTATGTTGCAAGATTGAAAATATCTGAAGCTGAATTTGGTTTCGAACAATTATCGATCATCGATTGCTTTTCATTTGCTTTTGATTGCTAACTAGGCACGGCTCGCTCACCAGCCGAAGATCAGATCCATGGCCTTGTTCACCAGGCCGGTGCTCTTCTGCGGCACATTGCGGGTGGGCGAGACGTGCAGCTCGCGCTGGGCGGTGTTGTAGGACTGCTGGGTGAGCGGGCGCACCTTTGGCCTGAATACCTCGGCGTCGGGATCGGTCACTCTCACGTTCTCCTTGTCGATGATGCTCTCCTCCGTGCAGCGCGTGACGCCCACCATCACGTTGTTGGCGATCACCTTGAGGTTGTAGTTCAGCGCCTTGTCGCACTCGATGCGCGAGGCGAAGCGCACGTGCATCCAGTTGCCGTTCTGTGGCGCGTGCACCACGTCCACGATGCTGCCGCACACGGTGAAGTTCTGCAGTATCATGGTGCTGGTGCCCGGCGCGAACCCGAAGATTGTCACCCAGAAATCCCGGTTGCGTCCCGGCGGCGAGTGCGGCCTGGCCAACGGCGACATATTGGCGCCCAGCGGCGAGCAGAGACCACGCATCGAGGCGTTGACGGCATTGGGCGCAGTCGACACGTACGAATCATTCAGCTGCGTCGTCGGCGGATGGCAGCTCTGATTCAAGCTGAAGCCCGAGCTGTTCAAGTGGGACGTCTGCAGCATGCCCATGTGATTGCGCTGCGGCGTGTGGCACACTTGATCGGTGCGCAGCGATTCGAACAGACCCTGGGTGGGTGGACCAGCGTGATGGTTGGCAGTTGTTGCACTGCCTCCGACATTGCCGCCACTAGCACCGCTAGCAAATAGCGAGCGGGCGCCCATGGCCGAGCGATTCAGTTGCTGCGGGCCCGAATCGTGAGGAGTGTTATTGCTTGGAGACGTGGCTACAAATAGAATACACACACATATATGTCAGGACACTGCGACTAGATTGGCTGGCCACAGTCGGCTCGGATGCTTACCGAAGCTCACATTGTAGCGTCCCAGCTTTGGGGAGAGCGTGTTGTTGTGGGGCGTCATGGCCTGCGAGTCGCCCATGAGGTAGGGCGGCAAGAATTGGTTTTGATTGCTGTTAGGACTGCTGACAGGACTACCAAGTGTCATGGGCTCCATTTCCTTAGGCAAAATAATTCGACAATACACAAACAAACGAAACAACTGACGCCGCTTTTTAAAAAGTCAGGCAATGCACTTAATTTTGTCTAGGGTTGCAACGAAAGCTATCGAATATTTCGATCATTTTGTCATGCAGCGTTGGCTGTCATGACGACGTCTGGAGGTGCCACGCGTTTTTGGCATTTTTTAGTGCAATCGTAAATGTCGTATGACGACGATCATATCGATAGTGGTGTGGGCATCGATTGCCAGTTTCATTTTAGACTTCCCACACAACGGAGCTGCAGGGCAGGCGCGTGTGGCCTGTTAGCTTTTTACTCTTTTTTTTTTTTGTTACTATTCAATAGAATATATTTCCAATCCGCGACGCGTTTAAACAAGTGTTTGTGTGTGTGAGTGTGCGTGAATACATTGTTGCTGCATTAATTCAAACGTTAATGCGCGCAAGTGCACTGAATTATAAGTAAAAAAGAAAACAAACAAACAGCTCCCCTGCCCTTCACTCGGCTCTCCACAATCATAATATTATTCCATATAACTTCAAAGTGCGCGCTGCTTCTTTGCCAAATTGTAAGAGGGTGCTAACGTTATGTGGAGTCCAACACATTGCAGTGTAACTGGTAAGTGCAGGTGTTACCCACTCACTATCTCTATGTCTATCTCTATCTCTGTCCTGTCAGCTGGTCATACGCATAAATGCCGTTGCATAAATAGCATTTGAGAGGAGCGAAGGGGAGGGGCCACTGCTAAGACGCTCCTAAAATAACGCATTTAACGTTAAACGGGTTTACTCACTGTGACTGTATGTGTGTGTCACACTGAGTTAAGTTGTCTGCCTGTCTGCATGTGTGTGAGTGTGTGAGTGAGTGTGCGTGTGAGTGTACAACAAATCATCAAATTTGAGCGCAGAGTTAATTGAACTGCTATTAAATACTATTAATTGGTAAGATTACGCATTGTGCTTAGGCTTACTATTGGGACATCAAAGCAATGACAGCATTAACGTAAGCGTACACACATACGCATATGCATATGTGTGTGTTTGTGTGTCTTGTACCTGCCTATGTTGGTGTGGTGGAGATTCTCTGCGTGAGTGTGTGTGTGTGTGCTTGTCTTTTTTTTTCGTGGTGAAAACCATTGTAACCTATTCAACATCTTGTTTAAAATTTCACTTTTTCTGTTTTCAACGTTTTGAACGCATGACCCGCGCGCGCTCTGCCCGCTGCTCTTGCTCTGCCGCTGCTGCTGCTGCCAGTTTTCCCGGTTTTCTCTTTTTGTTTTTTTTGCTCCCCATACTTTATCTCGACTCAATTGCGTTGATAAGATTATGTATTTACTTGCCATTTGCCATTTTCATTGCCTCAATGCGATCACTTTTTTTTGTTATATATGTATATATATTTTCTTTTTGTTGTTTTTGACTCGCTTACTCATCGCGCGTGTCTAAAAACCAACAATTTTAACTCGCAATTCTAACTGCACACACACACACTCACACTCACTCACACACAGTTACAGTCACATTTAATCGCTCACCTCTCTCTTTCGCTTCTTCTCCCACTTTGCCTTGTTTTCGTTGATTGATTCGCTAATGGCGCATGGCGCGCATACTTGATTTATTATGATTCCGCCTTTTCTTCTTTGTCGCATTCCCGCACATACCTGCACATATACGCATAACTGTGTATATAGAGCTGTGTGTGTGCACTTTTGGTGGGCCTTTTCTGCTCTTGTCCATGTTTACGTTTTTGTTTTGCTTTCTTCATGGCTGAATGTCAATGTAAAAATCGCAATCGTGACAAAATGGCAAAATCTACAGCAACAACAACAAGAACTGTCTCCTCTCTTTTAGATTATTTTTGCTAATATTGTTTATGATTGTGAATGCCAATCGCAAATATTGCATATAGAGCAATTAAAGCAAACCTGTGCAGCAGATGAATAGGTAAATGACTCACGAAATGTTGAAAAGCTCACGACTGCAAACAAAGCAGATAATGAACACACACGTAAATTTATACACACATACACACATGCATACGCTGATAATTCGCATTGTAAATACTCTCTGTCACTCACACACACACACACACACTCATCGCTAAACAGCTCTTGGGAGAACTGTCATCACTAATCAGAGTGCGCATAATTTGTTTTTGCTTTTGTTAGTCCTTTTGCGTCTGCTTCTCCACCTTGAACTTGCCAGCTAAGCTGCTGCTGCTCTCACGCACACACATATACAAATGTATGTTTGTATTTGTATATTTGTGTGTAGAGCCATTTAACGATTCGTTAAATAACCGAAATTTCTATGCTCTTTTGAAGTTGTTGATATCTTAAGAAATGACAATATAATTAAGAACAGGTGAATCATTTCTTCCGGCATGCCATCAATTCGATGATAAATGTGTAGGTATTACTATTTTATCACTAATTTAAGTGCAGCTGTCGAAAGTGCGACGCTGAGATATTGGCAAACAAGCAATGACACGTTGCATGATGGCAGGCGGCGGTTCTTTGGAGCTGGTTCCCTGAACTTGACAGCGATGCGGCTCTGGGCAGCTGAATCGTGAGCTGGTTCTGTGAATTGCAACTAAATGAAAGCTGTAAAAAATTAAAAAAAAAATATATATATAAATATAATATAGTATAATATAAATAATACATATATATGTAATTTAACATATAATATATATATGTCTTGTTATTGAAACGCAATTTGCGTCGTTTCAGTTCGAACTGGTTTGGCTCATATATATGTATATGTATATAGCTTGGTTCAGAATGTACGGAGTGAGCTCTACGACAAAGTTGTTGAATGGTTATAAAAAGACGTTGACGTCAATTAATAAACAAATCCGTTGGCAGCTTGTTGGTCGACTGCTCTCGTCTCTCAGTCTTTTGGCATTGTTTGCTTTCTAGATTGATAAAAAAAAAGTGCCGTACGCCGAACCGCCCCACCCCAACCCCTCCACAGGTGCAAGCCAACGACACTTGTCCAATTCATTCCACGCTTCTCGCTTGATACGACTATCTGTTTCTGTTTCTGTTTCGGTCTCTTGTTTGCCAAAGTCTAGTATCAATATTTGCGTCTGAGATGAGTCTCAGGCGTCAGTCAGCCGGAGCAACAGCTGTTTCGGCTGGGAGCTGAGCTCGGAAAACGATTTATTCCAAAATTAGACGCGCAGATACCCTGAGTGGTATTTGCCAACGATTTGAGACAGGCAGAACACATGTTCATCAGAATATATAATTGTTTTCCCAGTTTCCATCCAGTTTTCACACTTGCGGGTGGAATTTCAGAAACAGAAACTTGTTTTTCTTCTCTCTTTCTATTATTTAGTTAAGTTAATTTAGTTAATGGCTTCCCGTTTTAATGGGGCACTTGGGTTAAGTAGTATGAACACACCCAATGAATAGACGCGGCGCGCCCATATATATACATATATATTAGCACTCCCCACAGTTTAGCCCATTTGGGGGGCATATCTCGGTGCACGGTTTGTACTTTGTAATGCCTGTTTTTAGCCAAGTTGGCTGCTGTTTTCCACAAAACTTTGTGCGTTATTTTTAGCCATAAATTCTTGGTAGTCCGCCGGGTCGGCCGCGGCCGGAGTTACAACAGCAGGCAACGTCGATAAGAAATAGCCACAGAATGGCGCAATGTGTGCTGCCCGTTTAAAGCAGGCCACGAGACCATCAAACCAACCCAATCAACCAGACAAACAAACAACACACAAATTCCTCCACCAATCCAAGCCAAGCCAAGCCACCACCAACAGCAACACACGCACATTGTCGATCCCCATGCGCGAAGGCAACGACGACTGAATGCGCTCGAACTCGAATATTATTGAAGCCAACTAAAGTAAATTGAATGGAAATATTCATAGAATCACTTGAATCGATATGTCTTATAGAGCGAGGTGTGGAGGCAGTTCAAGAAATTAAAAACTTTTGAGTGAGAAGACAGCTTATTGATCAAAAGTATATGATGTAGTATAAATTGATATCAAATAATATATATTATATATAAATTAATATCGTATATATATCAAATATATCATATAGTTTACATAGTTCGATTTGGATGTTCCTTCACGAACAACGAATCCTAAGTCTTGTGATTCGACTTACTTTGACAGATTTGCTTTTGCAATGATGAAAATATACAAGATGTAGCATAAATATAATATATAAAATAAATTATAATAATATATATCATAAATTAAAATAGTATATATCATATAATAAAGTAATATATATATATCAACATCTATCTATCAACATCTATCTATCAAACCTAACCTGGTTCGATCCCAAATGTTTCTCCACGAACCACAAATCCTAAGTCTTTCGATTCATAAATATATCATATGTATATTAAAATTATTCATAATATATATTAATATACATCATATATATAATATATCTATCTCACCTAAAAAAGTTCGATCCCAAATGCTTCTACACGAATCACGAATCCTAAATCTTTCGATTCGTAAATATATCATATATTAAAATCATATATAATATATATCAATAGACATCATATATATATATATCAATATCTATCTAACCTAATACAGTACAATCCCAAATGTGTCTTCACGAACCACGAATCCTAACTCTTGGTATTCAACTAACTTTGATTGCTTTGTCTGACTATGATAAAAATATACACGATGTAGTATAAATATATATCATATATTAAAGTCATATCTATGTCAATATATATCATATATTAAAATCATATATATGTCAATTTCTATCATATATTAATCAATAAATATCATATATAAATCCATATCTATCAAACCAAACATAGTTCGATCCTAAGTGCTCCTCATGAATCCCAACTCTTACGATTCGACTTGCTTTGACTGGTTGGCAAATGCTTATTGGAAACACTAACACACACACATACACACACACACACTCATACACACACACACTCATACACACACACACACTCACACACACACACTCACACACACTCAAAGAGTCAAGATGCAATTCTTATTGGCATCGGTGTACGTAATAGATCGAGTGCTTTTGCCCGTTGGATGCATTTATGCGAAACAGTTACGTTTCATTGCCCCCGACCCAGTTAGCGGCTATTCTCGGCGAATAACAGAAATGCAGTGAATGAAACAGGTCTGAAATCAGATCTTGGCTCCACCTCCTGTCGCATCAATTGATTTCCAGTTTGCCAACTGCTAAATTTATGCTACGCCATCGGCTACCACTATTACGATGACGACTGTGAGAGGAGTACTACTACTATTGCGACTACTACTATTACTACTACTATTGCGACTACCAATTTTACTACTACTACTACTATTGGTAGTCCTATTAGTACTACTATTGCGGCTACTCTAGCTACAACATTCCTACTACTTATTATTACTATTTCTACTACTACTATTACTACTACTGTTAGTGCTCTTACTGTTAGTACTACCATTAGTATTTTACTGCTATCAGTACTACTATTACTGTTTCTACTACTATTTTTATTATGCCTACTACTATTACTTTTTGTCTTACTACTATTACTATTTCTACTACTAAGCTATTTCTGCTACTATTACTATTTCTACTACTAGTTTTATGCCTACTACTATTACTTTTTGTCCTACTACCATTACTATTTCTACTACTAAGCTATTTCTACTAATATTACTATTTCTGCTACTGCTACTCTTTCTCCTACTCTTGTTATTACTATTTCTACTACTAATATTACTACTTCCATTAATTTGTACTACTATTACTACTTCTACTACTATTCTTATACCTGCTACTATTGCTTTTCGCTCTACTACTATTACTATATCTACTACTAAGCTATTTCTACTACTATTACTCTTTCTCCTACTCTTATTCTTACAACACTATTCCTACTACTATTCGTACTACTCAATTATTTCTTCTACTATTCCTACTATTCCTACTATTATTATTATTACTATTACTATATGTACTCCCACTTCTATTAGTACTATTATTACTATTTGTACTACTACTACTACTGTGCCTACTACTATTAGTGCTATTCTATCTTCTACTCCTACTACACTATTTCTACTACTATTAGTGCGCCTATTCCTACCACTCGACTATTACTATGACTATTCCTCCTTTTACTACTATTCCAACTGCTATTCTATGCCCACTACTATTCTCACTACTCGACTATTACTACTACTTTAACTACTTTCCTACTACTTTTTTTTCTTCTTCTTTTAAAAACACAAAGTAGTTCAGCCGTTGTTTTGTTTTGACCTCTTGCAATTGTCTCTACGTGTCCAAGAGTTGAAAATACTTGCATTTAATTGCCTTCGCTTTCACAAGCCTAAAGAAACGATTTAAATGTGCAGCAAAAAGTGTTTCAACTAGCACATACCCTGTACATTTGTGTACATCTAAAGTTGAGCAAGAAACAAATTAGACTGACTGAACTGAGATGAACTGAATAGATCGAAATGCATTAAAGAAGTTTCCATCAAGCTGCAGCACTACAACTAGTAGATACCCTGTAAATGTTGAAAGTTTTGTTTGAGGCAGAAATATTGTGGACTGGGAAGTGAAGCTGTTTATAAATATGTAGAAAACTATACAGAGATTTCAGATAACTCTGGTCTGTATGCTCCTTGACTTCTATTATCCATTGCTTTGCTGTGTTTGAAAAAGTTAGATTATAGGGTATATGCAACAGGCATTTAGTATCTAAACTCGTTGATCTATATTTTTCAATAGAAATACTAAAATAATGTGTCAACTCCATGTCAATGCTCGGCTCCATCACGACTATCTGCCCTCAGCATAGTCCTGAGCGTGCAGGGTATACAGAAGTCGTGTGTATTTTAGATATTTAAAAAACTTTTCGATGAGCAGCTGGCAATGCATGCAACAAATGCAGCAACAGCAGCAGCAGCAACTGCAACAGCAAAACGCAATGCACTCTAAATGCAAAGAAATATTTATGAAATGAAAGGCCATTGGGGGGTTACTTTCGAGGCGATTCATGAAGTGCTCTCAAGTGGCTTCAAGAGGTTTTTGTTTAGTTTTTGCTCTTCTCCATGTTGTGCAGCTATAAATCAGCATTTTCGCACGATCTCTGCTATTGTTGTTGTTGTTGTTGCTGTTGTTGCAGCTGTTGTTTATGATATTGCGGCTAATTGCTGTTGCTGCTGCTGTTGTTTATTAACAAATGCTGCTCAGCTAACGGTTACCCATTCGCTTAGAAGGAATGCAAGAAATTACATCAATGTTTGTTTGGCCTAGACTGAATTAGAGTATTACATATCAGGCAACTAGTCAACGATCCAGCAATATAAATATATATAGAGACGATCGTATTGCATTGAAACAAAATTGTTGTTTATAAATAGCGCAATTAATAGTTTGTAAACTGTTTGTAAATTAAGCTTCCATTAGAACTAATGTGTGTGTTTTTTCTGATTAAGTAGCTTGTTGACCTAAACAATGGGAGAAATTGAGCTCGAATAAAGGGGGAGGCTAATGTGTCTTGTGCAGTTGCCTTAGCCAAAGGCCCAATTAAAAACATATATGCCTGAAGGCCAGACGAATATTTTATATAAAGAAATATGTATATATGAAAAAAATATATATAATATATATTTATATTATTATATATATTTATATTATATAAATATATATTATATATATTTTTTTCATATAAAATAAATATATATAATATATATTTATATTATATAAATATATATTATATATATATTTTTTTCATATATACATATTTTATATTTGCATATTTTATATTCATCCTAGCATAGTTCGATCTCAAATGCTTCTCAAAGCAGATGCAGCATAAAACTAGATTGACGAACTACAAATCTTATGTCTTGATCAATTGATCTTGATATTGATCAATCAATTGATTTGATTTGATGTTTGCAAAGAGTTGTTAAAACTTTTTTACAGAGTCTAAGGTATAGCTTGAATACCACATATACTAGAGATATCAAATCGATTCTGTGGCCTCCTGTGAATACACAGATTTAGGATATCACTATGTACTCTCTTCTCTCTATCTCGCTCTCTCTCTCTCTCCCTCTTTCTCTCTCTCTTCCCCAAATGTGCTAAATAATGTATTTCAAATAGTGTAGCACTTGGCTGCCTTTGTTACTCTTAGAAAATTATCCTAAGAAAGTGCACTTAGAGCAAAGCTATCCAAGACTTTACTTCCCATAATGAAATACCCAAAAGTAACTCTGAGTGAGTACTCTTGTATATCAAGTATAGGTATGCTATGTATGCATATATAAAAAGAAAGTATGGAATGATTAAAACACCTGATCTTCGCAGGGTTCCGGGTATTTGCTAGTCGAGCACTCTCGACGGGAGCTGTCTCTCTCTCTCACCTGTTAACTCGATTCAATTCGTAATAAAATCAAATGAAAATGACTATTAGCTTAACTACTACATCAAATATATGTATGTATATCTATATATATATATATCGATTCGATCTGTGGTAAACTAAAATTGCAGTCTGCCCATGGCCAGCATTGGCTTTTGGGTCTCGAAAGATATTTGAGTTGAATTTTATTGAAGGGTAAGCATGGCTTTGATGGTCAGCTAAGCTGATTTGATATTCGCTCGATTCGCAAACAGTGTGACAATATATATATAAATCTGTATATATAAATATCTGTATATATATATAGATATATATACAGTGTATTTAACACGCTGCGCCAATGCCAGCTAACGCCAACGGAAACTGAAATAAAACCGAAGCGAAGTGAATTAGAAAACCATTTTAAATTGTATCTGGCTGGCAGTTCGTGTATCTGAAAACATTTCCATTTGTATCTGACATGCAGCTGCCGTTGCTGTTGCTCTTGCCGTTCCTCTTGCTGTTGCTGCTGCTGCTGCTGCCCCGGCTCAGCCACGGGGCGACTCTGTCCATGGGCTCATTAACATGCGCCGAGGAGCATTGGCCTCGGGAGCAGCAGTGCCGGCAGTCAGTAGTCTAACCTAATCATCATCATTATCGTCGTCATCATCAGCCAGCCAGCCAGCCAGCCACTATGTTCTCTGTTCTGTGTCTTGGCAGCTGCCACGCCCCTCTGTCTCTCCGACTGCCTTCGCCCTGCTCATGCCGCGGCATGACACGCAGTCGAAAGTGGAACAGCGAACTCTCAAAGTGCGTGTTGGGAATTTTGTACATTTGTAATGCGACTTTTACTGCCAACAGTTGAATCAGTTGTTGTCGCGGAGTGGGTGGGGCCGTTGGGGCTCTGGCGCTGTGAGACGACGGCGAAGCTGTCGCTGCATGTGGGGGAAAAAGCCTCAGCTCCCCAATGCCGATGTCTGTGGCAATAATAAGGTCGCTTGGCTCTTAACGGTTGGCTGCCACTGCTAACTGTCGCAAGTTAAGTTTTGCCATACCCGCTCGTTGAGTGAGAACGGGTATATTCGCTTCCCGATCGAGTATTACGATCACACGTATATGACAGTCGGGGGGAATTATCGTATCATTTTGCATGTGAATCACTTTTGACACTTTCTTTAAATTTCCAAATTCGTCACCTTCCGGTGGGGGGCGTGGCGCAACGATAAACGTTAGCAAGCAAGCGCTAACAAGATATAAAATTATTGTTGATCTGTCGATATATGATTTCTGTCTCTCATTCGCTAACATGCGTTGTCTTTCTCTCTCTCTTTCCATCGCTTTGACTCTCTCTATCCATCGCGTTGACTCCCTCTCTCTTTCCCCCCTCGTATTCTATCCTCTCTTTCGCTCTCTCTCTTCTCTTTCGCTCTCACTCTTCTCTTTCGCTCTCTCTCTTCTCTTTCGCTCTCTCTCTCTCTGCTCTTTCGCTCTCTCTCTCTCTCTCTCTGCTCTTTCGCTCTCTCTCTCTCTGCTCTTTCGCTCTCTCTCTTCTCTTTCGCTCTCTCCCTTCTCTTTCGCTCTCTCTCTCTCTCTCTCTTCTCTTTCGATCTCTCTCTCTCTTCTCTTTCGATCTCTCTCTCTCTTCTCTTTCGATCTCTCTCTCTCTTCTCTTTCGATCTCTCTCTCTCTCTCTCTCTCTCTTCTCTCTCTCTCTTCTCTTTCGATCTCTCTCTCTCTCTCTCTCTCTCTCTTCTCTTTCGATCTCTCTCTCTCTTCTCTTTCGCTCTCTCTCTTCTCTTTCGCTCTCTCTCTCTCTCTTTCGCTCTCTCTCTCTCTCTCTTTCGTCTCTCTCTCTCTCTCTCTCTCTCTCTCTCTCTTTCGCTCTCACTCTATCTCTCTCTCACTCATCCTCTCTTTCTCACTCTCACTTTCTCACTCTCCCTCTCCCTCCCCTACCTTCCTCTCATGCTCAAGCCCCGTTCGGGTATTACGCAGTCGTTCACATCCATTTACCAAGTTCTTACCTTTGTTTCACCTTCTTTTTGGGGTTTTTTCTTTGTCAAATTTGAATTCGAGTTAAAGACTACTTTGAAGAGATAATCAAGATAATCGAGATAATTAAGATAATAATGATAATGGCGCCGCACTGACATCATCGCATTGCAGTATTATCGCACCTTCCTCAAACACACTATTCAATCCATTAGAAATGTTTCTTTCGAAACCCCCCCGAAAAAAAAGCAAATGTTTCAAAATAAATTTCCTGGTACGGAGTGCGGTGTTGCTGACTTGCTGACGGTGGGCGCGGCGGGGCGGGCGGTCGTTCGGACGGGATTTATAGCCCAACGCTTGGCAATGATTTCATTGAAATGAATTAACCTCAAATGTTGACCTCCTCGAGAGAAGCAAAGGCCAACAATATGTTAAAAGAGCAAAACCAACACAAAAGCGACAATTGACAGTTGCATTGTTGCTGCTGCTGCTGCCGATGCTGCTGCTGCTGTTGTTGTTGTAGTTTTGGATTTTGTTATACCCTGTGAATAAATAATTGGTTAAAAAAAAGGCAACAAAAGATCTTTTTATAGATTTTATCGTTGGGTTGTTAAAATCGAGCACAAAAACTACTTTTGTTAATAAAATGTAGAGAAAATACAAAATTGTGTAAATTTTGTGCATTATGAAAAATATTATAATTTATTTATTTAATTAAATTAATCATTTTTCATTATTATTTTTTGTATTAATTTTTATACAATTTTATCAATTTTTATAAAATTTTAAAATGAATTTTTACCTAAACTACTTTTGTTAAGAAAATTTAGAGAAAATAAAAAAATGTGTGTAAATTTTGTGCATTATGAAAAATATAATAATTTATTTATTTAATAAAATTAATTATTTTTCACTATTATTATTTTTTGTATTAATTTTTATACAATTTTATTAATTTTTATAAAATTTGAAAATGAATTTTGACCTGCATAGGATATCTGCCAGTCGAGCATTGCCATTTTTAGCTTGTTGCTTTTGTTATTCTCATTCTCGCACAATTGAAAAGGTGCAGTAGCTATGTATGTGTGCGCGTGCATGTACATATATATGTATGTATGTGTGAGTTTGAGTTTGTGTGTGAGTTTAAGTTTGCGGGTCATGCGAAGCATTAAAATAATTGACAATAAACAAACACAGAGACAGAAGTACATACATATGTATGTGATATATAGGTGTACCTATATATATAAAGGTATTACGAGTGTTTTTTATTTTAATACATATCAAATTGGTCTAGTGTGCGGTGACTTCTGCTTGAGCTCTACATAAATCAAGTCACTGTTATCGATTATTATATATGATAGAAGAATTGTGTTAACTGACTTTGCAGATAACACTAACGCATTCCAGACAAGTGAATAATGCAAGAATTTATTGTGAACAAATAGTTTTTGCTTTTGCTTTGTTTCAATTTTAACCGAGACTTTTTATTTTTGCTAGAGATGGCAATTCAAATTTAATACTTTATCAGCTGATTTATCTCAACATCTAATGCAAAGCTCAAAAGGAAATGTTAGCTGAGATTTGTTAACAGAATTCGTTCGTTCATGTTCGTTCCTTTATGTTCCTTCATGTTAAACCAAATTAATTGTATGTAAATAGTCAAAATTGTTATATGAATGCCTGACGTTGCCATTTTCACGTCTTTTCACTTTCAACTCGCATTAAATAAATGTAAAAGGAGTATTTTCTTTTTCATTTTATGCTCTTTTTCACACAGATAATTTTGGAAAAAAAATTGCAAAAAAACGAAACGAAAATAATTACAATTTTTTGCAGCTACAATTTAATGTTGTTTTGCATACACAATTTCAGTTTTAAGCGCTTTTTTTTATAACTACTACATACATACAAATACAAATGTAAGTGGGCGTACGTGTGTGTGTGTGTTTGCACGTTATGTACATGTGTGTGTGTAGGCATTCACTATTTTAACATCGAGACTGTTGACTTGTATGACAATGGGCACCGACTATCTATCTATCTGTCTATCTATCCACCTGCTTTCATCATCTCTCTCCCTCGCTCTCGCTCTCTCTGACTCACATTGTATTGTGTGGGTGTGTTTGTTTGTCTATTTGCCTACAATTCATTGATGACGCTAGCGTGTGGCTTGCCTGGGCTTCTGTTTGCTCTCAACAAGCACTCAATTACGTGTTGAACGCTTTTGTAGCGCCGCTTATGGCTCTCACTCCAGCTGACCTCGGCTACCCCCCTTCCGCCCCCGCCTGCCCAATCATCTCCATTAACGAATCGAATATCATTAAGTGCACAGAATGCTTTGGGTGTTGATTTGGCACACACACACGCACACACACACTGACACGTACGCTTGGAATGGCGAGCTATAAAAGATCGAAGATTGAGCGAACGAACAGGCCATTCGGCTGTAAAGCGTGACTCAAAAAGCGAAAATTATGCCGAATGCCAGAGTCAGAGCTAACGAAAGCCGCCGCTTGAGTGCCGTGCGAAGCGGGCGAAAAAATAAAACGGGGCGACTTAACGGTTTCCCCCGACTGCTAGCAGAGCGCGCGCGCTCTCTCAGGAATTTTGTCACACTCTTTGCGCTCTCCTCGCTCTACTCGATTCGTTTTGTTTTTGTCATTGTTCTTTTTTGGCAATTTTTGGCATTTGCCATTTGGCATTTACTATTTTACCTTTTGCCATTTCCATTTTTGTGGTGGCTGCCATTTGCATACTGTTCCCCCCACCCCTAACGATAGTTCACGAGAGAAAAAAAAGCATTCGAGGTATGGCTAAATGAATGCTTGTAATACAATGACGTCACCAAGTTGTGCTATTAAATTTTTATTAGTTTTCACACAGGAATACAAAAAAATAAACAATAAATATTGATTAAATTTGAATTTCTAATTCTAAGCGCAGATTTGCATGCGATACTCGTAGAGATGTGTTGTGATGCGCGCTCATCTCTAGCGGCTTGAAATTGCACTGAGCGCTCCTTGTGCCATTCTTTATGTGCCATTCCCGCTTGTCTCTAGCCTCATTCTGTTTTGCACACACATGTATTTACATATGTTATGCTTGCATGTGTGTGTGTGTTTGTGTGTGTTGTGTGATGATGATGTTCCCCAATTGGCTTAAGAAAAGCCACGACCGCAACAAGTGATAAATGCGGGTCTAAAACAGAACGTGCAAAGCGAAAAAATGTTAATGTAATAATAATTATTTGGCGTCAAGACGCCCACAGTGGGTAAAAGGCAACGACTCGGCCGCCGTCACTTCTTTCACTTGTAATGAACGAAACCGTAAATAAAAAGCCAAACAAATTTGCCAGAGAGAGAAAACAAAAAAAAAAAGCTAAAAAACAGAAAAAGGCAGCAAAATGCTTTGTTTTTTTTTTTTCGTTGCTTTTCTATTGAGCGCTTTTTACTTTGCGCCTCTTGCAGTTACGAGCTTGAAATTTGCGCAATTCGCGTTGCGGCAACAACATTTTTGCGCCAAACATATTTAAATAGCGATGTAATAATCAATAAGCAAAAGTCATTGCAAATCGATTAGTTAAATACAAAGAAGAAGTAGGAGAAAAACTAAGCTTTATGCAAAATAACAAAAAAAAAAAAAATAATAATAATAAAAATGTTGCAAAAACAGCTGAAATCCCATTGAAACTGAAGCGAATTCAACTCGCTTCGAACCACTCACTATATGGTAAATTATAAACCACTTTAGAGATTGGTGTAAGACAAGCTCTTAAAGGTATTTCTAAATTAGACTCTGATTTAGGCAGTTTTTAGTCATTGAATCTTGGACTTATAATATATTATATAATATTATTATATATTATATAGTATATATATGTATATTATACATTAAAAATGTTTCTAACTCTGATATATAAAGTCTTCATAATGCATCTTTGAGTTTCCCTTAATATTAGGGTTGCCATCCGTCCTGAAATTCCGGGGCATGTCCCGCTTTTGGAGGTAATGTTCCGATGTCCCGACCTGACACGAAATTGTCCCGGTTTTCTACTGTGTTTCGATCAAAAGATCGTAATTTTGACAAAATGATTTTAGAAGTCGACCGTCCCGGAATGGCCTGAGGTCCATGTGGTCACCCTACTTAATATACATTAATATATTATATTATACTATATTATATTATATGATATTATATATAATAGTAGTTTCTATATTTTACTCTGATTTATACAGTCAATGAATCTTTGAGTTTCCCTTGATATACACTTTGAAATATACTACCATATTAAATTATAATAGATTTTATTATTTTATATATTATATTATATTATGTATTATAGATATTTCTATAGTTAACTCCGATTTATACAGTCTTCGTTATGGATCTTTGAGTTTCCCTTGACATACATATGATATAATAATATTATAATAATATATTATATTATATATTTTATTATATTATATATTATATTATACCTATTTCTACATTTAACTCAGCTTTACACAGTCTCAGTCTACGAATCTTTGAGTTTCCCTTGCTATACATATTTCGCTCTTATAGTTATCTCTCTATTTGGCTATATACAAAATGCTGAATCTCCAAGCTGGTTTCCCTTGATTCATGTCCCGATTCATGGATCTCTGAATATTTATGTGCTTATAAGTAGCGCTGTGAAATGGAGTCTCTGGCATTGCCTATGCATATATGTAACTGGACTGGAACCGATTCGAGTCGTCGTCGTTGGCGTCGTCGTCTTGAAACAATGCTGCGACTTTCTGCGCACCACAAATACCAAAAGCAAATGTTTTTTTTTTTTTTTGCGGTTTCCATATCAGCCGGATGCTCGAGCTATGCTGGCTATGACTTTGGTTTTAGTTTTGGATTCGTCGAGGTCACGAGGCGCTCTCAAGTGAAACTCGAAGCGACTTCGAAATTTGCTTTTGGGTCGCTATCAAAAAGCAGCGCAATCCGTACGTCCCTCCGTCCGTCCGTCCGTCCGTCCCCCAGAATTGACTCACAATCCATCCATGCGAATTTTAGATTGTGCATTTTTTGTTTTTTTTGGTTTTTGGCGACCTTATTGCTGGCGCTGTTGACACAGCTGCCGGAAATGTAGGCGGACAAATCACAATTAAGGCATTGCCCGGCGTTGCCCGGCGACAGCTGGTGGGAATGTACGGTTCATTCGAAGACGTTACACCGGATCATCAAGTCAATAAATGGCTTAAAAATACTCGTGTCGAGTATAAATAATACCTGTTGCGGAATTCCAGCGAGGAATTTGTCAGCGTTTTAACTACGGAAAACCCTTAAATATTTCGATAGAATTAATAAGTTTTGCTATATAAATTAGATTTAATAACTCAAATAGGATAATATAGATCAGATTTATACATTCCAGCGAGGAATTTACGAGTTGTCAGCTTTTTGACTACGGACAAAACTCGATATTTTAATAGAATTAATGAATTTCCTATTATAACTTTGATTAAATAACTCAGAGTAGATAATATATGCAACGAATTGTTGTATTAAATCAAATTTCTTGTTGACTGTGAAGATATCCCGATATTTCAATAAAATTAATGAATTTCCTAATATAACTTTGATTGAATAACTCAGAGTAGATGATATATATAAAGAACTTTTGTATATAGATCAAATTTCTATTTCTTTACATTTTCTATAACTTACTTTAATTTGCACTTCACCTTGCTGCAGAGTTCCAGCGAGTTGTGAGCATTTTGACTGCGAACATATTCCGATATTTTAAAACAAATCATAAATTTCCTCATATAAATTTGATTTAATAACTTAAAGTATATAGGATATATGTTGACTTTATAAATATAGATCAAATGTCTTCTATTTCTTTAGACTTTCTATAACTTGGTTAAAATTTCACTTCACCTCATTGAAAAATTCCAACGAGGAATTAAAGAGTTGTCCGGATTTTGACTACGGATATTATATATAGATCATATACTTTATATATAGATCAAATGTCTTCTATTTCTTTATACTTTCTATAACTTCCTTTAATTTTCACTTCGCCTCATTGAAAAATTCCAGCGAGGAATTTAAAAGTTGTCAGAGTTTTGACAACGAAGAAATCTCAATGTTTCAATAACATTACGAAATTTCCAACTTTAAATTAGATTTAATAACGCTAACAATATGTTGTCTTTATATATGCAGATCAAATGTCTTCTAGTTCTTTACATTTTATATAACTTCCTTTAACTTCTTCACTCCGTCTTGTTGCGGAATTCCAATATGGAATAAATGAGTTCTGAACATTTTTACTACGGATAAATCTCTTTTTTAATGATTGAAGATTTAATAACTCAAATTAGATAATATATACAATGAATTTTTGTACACAGATCCAATTGCTTCTATTCCTTATATTTTCTATAACTTCCTTCGCCCCTCTCTGCGATTTTCATGGCATAGTCTCTAATCAATCTCCCTCTCTCTCTCCAATTTACAGTTCAGCGTGCTCGAGGCCTTTTGACCAAAGGCAAGAATGGCACCAACAATTGCTTTGTCACAATCGCCCTGGGCAAGGAGAAGTACCAGACGTCGGTCAAGGACAAGGCCGAGGCGAGCGTCAACTGGAACGAGGAGTGCGAGCTGTGAGTGCAGTCGTCCGACTAGAGCATATATATTTTATATAAGGATTTTCCTCTTGCAGTAAAATTCCGGATCAGGGCAATCGGGCGGAGCTAACGCTGACATGCCTGCATCGCAACAATCTGGGCATCGATGAGTTCCTGGGCCAGGCGACGCTGCCGCTGAAGGACATGGACGTCTATGACCGGCCGCGCGCCAAGTGGTTCAAGCTGGAGAGCAAGCCGGGCAAGGAGAAGAAGAACAAGGAGCGCGGCGAGCTGGAGGTGCGCATTGCGTTCGTCGTCAAGTCCGGCTCGCTGACAGATCTGAGCAAGAAGGACAAGCACAAGTCTTCCATTGGCCAGCTGGCCAGCTCCGTGGGCGGCAGCCTGCTCTCCATCGGGCAGGGCGAGAAGCGCAAGAGCATCAAGAAGCTGGCCGGGTCGCTCAGCTCCAAGCTGCACATACGCAGCAAGAAGAAGCAGGCGGACGGCGATGACAGCGGCTCGTTCAGCGGCTCCTTCGCCAGCATCGGGACGCCCAACAGCTCGTCGGGTCTGGGCGGCGTGGGCGGCGGCAGCGGACGCAGGCGCGGCCAGCGTGCCGGCGAGGCGGATCCGGGCGTCATCAGCGAGGACGAGGACGAGTTTGTCTTCGACAATCTGTCCCACAAGAGCTCGGGCAGCTCGCTGAACATCCAGCGCTCCGGCCTCCAGCCGCCTTCGTCCAATGGCAACAACAACTTCGCTCCGCGCAACCCGTCGCCGCTGCTGAGCAACGGAGCCAGCTACGCCAAGGGGAAACTCAACGGAGGTAAGCCCAAATTGCAAGAGACAGTCGATGAGGATCCGATCGTGGCGGAGATGGAGCAGCTTGAGCTCGATTTCAGCGTTCGCGCACGCACTCTGCCGCCTCCCTCGAAGCCGCCGCGCACCCAGCAGACCCAGCACGAGCTGGAGTCGGAGCGGGAAGGGGCCGCGCAGCCCGACAATGGCAACGGCAACGGTCAATTGCAGGGGGAGACGGCGCCGGCCCCCCACCGGGTGGATGAGTGGGAATCAAAGCTATATGGTGGCGGCAAGTTCTTGGAGATTGGCAGCAGCGACTCCCTGAAGCGTCGCAGCTGGGAGACGCGCGTGCCGCTGCCGGCGACCAGCGAGGAGCCGCCAGCAGTGCCGTCCACAAGCAGCTCGTCGAGCTCATCGGACGCCGAAGAAGAGGCTGAGCCGGTGGTGGTTGAGGAGCCGCCAAAGGCCGCGCCGCCGGTGGTTGAGGAGCCGCCAAAGGCCGAGCCGCCAGCAGCTGAGAGGAACAGCCAGAGCAGCTCGCTCTTTTCGCCGGACGTGGAGCAACGCAACTTTGATTCACTCAACGCCAGCTTCGCCAAGTTCGAGCAGCGCAACAGCACCGCGATCTTTGCGGATGAGCAGCTGTCGCACGAGCCGCTGGCCAGGCCGAGTCCGAGTGTGGAGCAGTTGCCGCAGCCGAGTGAGCGACCCAAGCCAAAGCCGCGTGCGCCAACTGGCGAGCAGCTGAAGGCGGAGGCGGCGGCTCTGGTCATGGCAGAGGCAGCCGCCGAGGCGGAAGCCTCGCGCCAGCGGCGCGCCGAAGAAGACGAACGTCTCGAGGCGGAGCTGCGTCTGAATGAGCAGCGGCTGCGCGAGGAGGAGGCGGCTCTGCAGCAGGAGCTGGAGCTGCAGCAGGAGGAGCAGCGGCGACGCGAGGCCAAGCGGCGTGAGGAGGATCAGAGACTCTTGAGCTTTGCCAAGCGCTCCACCTCGCTGGAGGAGCAGCCGACAAAGCCGCTGGCGCAGAGGCAAACAATTGGCGAGGAGCAGGCGGAGATCACTGCACCCGTTGCACCACCCATTGCCGCAGCCGCTGCGGTGGCCATGGCCACGGCCACGGCCGACGTTGATCCAAGCATAGAGCACAACTTGTTGACGCCCGAACAGTCGCCCAAGGAGTTCAACAGCATCGGCGGGGGCAGCGGCAGCGGTGAGCGCTGGGAGAAGCGCCTGGGCAAATTTAAATACGGCAACAAGCGAGGTGAGCTCTTCTACCCACAAAGACACCACAATTTGACAAAGAGCTGCAACCACCAACCAATACCGTACAGTCAGACAACGAGCAGCCAGCCAACCCGAACCCGAACCTAAAACCGAAACCAAACTAATCCACCAACTACTCACCTTGAATCAGATCTTGTGCCTCGAACTTCTAGTCTGTCCGGCGGTGCAGGGGAGTGCGGCATGTGTGTGGAACGCTTCAATCCTCCAGCCAACGAATCGAATCAAGCTATTTTCCGAATCAACTGTCATCTCTGTTGCCATCTATATATATATTATACTCCCACGCTTTCCTCATCAAAACTCTCTCACACTATCCGCCTAGGAAAACTTGGTCATTCTCCAGCCGTGCACAGTGTCCCCAACTCTAATTTATATTTATTTTTGTTGCTTGTTCCGATCTGGCAACATTTGTTTGTTCCGAACGAACTGCATCAATTTCTCATTTCGAACCAGTTCCAGTTCCAATGAACTGCTATTTATGTCATATATATTATATTTTTATTTTTTGTTACCGTGCACAGTGTTCCAACTCTAATATATACCTTCTATATATATATATAAATATTTTAAAATTATTTTTTGCCTGTTGCGCTCTGGCAACACTTGTTCCGAACGAACTGCATCAATTTCTCATTTTGAACCAGTTTCAGTTTCTATGAACTGCTATATATATCATATATATTATTTTTGTTGCCGTGCACAGTGTCCCCAACTCTAATATATACCTTCTATATATATATAAATATTTTAAAATTTTTTGTTGCTTGTTCCGATCTGGCAACACTTGTTCCGTACGAACTGCATCAATTTCTCATTTCGAACCAGTTCCAGTCCCAATGAACTGCTATATATATTATATTTTTATTTTTTGTTACCGTGCACAGTGTCCCCAACTCTAATATATACCTTCTATATATATATAAATATTTTAAAATTTTTTGTTGCTTGTTCCGATCTGGCAACACTTGTTCCGAACGAACTGCATCAATTTCTCATTTCGAACCAGTTCCAATGAACTGTTATATATATCATATATATTATTTTTTGTTACCGTGCACAGTGTCCCCAACTCTAATATATATTTTCTATAATTTTCAAAATTTATTTTTGGTTGCTTCTGCTCCGATCTGGCATTTGCTCCGAACGAACTGCTTCAATTTGGTTTTAGTTAAACTCATTACGAACCAGTTCCAGTGAACTGTTATATATATTTTTAAAATTTTTTGTTTGCCGTGCATAGTATGCACAACTCTAACTTTCTACATATTTATATAACTCTATATTTTCTATATATTTATATATATACATATATATTTTGTACTTTTTTAATTAAAAAGTTTGTTTTTAATTTTTTTTGCTGTTTCTGCTTTTGATCTGGCAACATTTGTTCCACGCGAACTGCTTCAATTTGGTTTCAAGCTCACTCCTTTCTCATTTCGAACCAGTTATGAACTGCCTTTGCACTCTGTTTGGAATAGCCAAACGAGCCTGTAATAATGGTTCGTTAAAGCTCACACTCCTGTTGGCATCTCTTGCACCCCATTTGACTCGAGTTAATTTTTATCTATTTATCTTTGCTGCAGATAAACCAAACGACACGGATAGCAATTCGCCCAGTCCCAAGTCGACGGAGCGCATTATCATTGGGCACGAGAAGTCGGGCACGCATGCGGATCGTCGCTCTGAGATCTCGGCGCAGTTGGCCAAAAAATATGAGGGCAAGTCGCGGGAGGTGAGTGACGCTGCGTTTCTCTCTTTTGTTCGCTCTTGCTAATTCTCTCTCCCTCTTTCTCTCTCTCACTCTCTAGGAGCTAATGCTGATTGCCAATGGCATGGAGAACGAGGCATTGCTGCAGCGGCAGCGCGTCAAGGAGCTGGAGGACTATTTGGATAACTTGCTGTTGCGCGTGATGGAGACGCACCCGAAGATCTTGCAGAATCCATACTCACGCACCACGTCGGCCAAAAGGTATGCACACGCATACATACATACACACGCATAACTCGTGCTTCAACCATACACACACACGCACACACTTCCGCTCTCTTGTAACTGTCTATGCCTCTCTGTATTTTGTGTTCTGCTTTGTATTATTATTCCCCCACCACCAACACCACCACCACCTCATACCGCTGCATGCATTGCACTTGAGCTCTGCCAACTCTCCTGCATTTATATTTGTTTTTGTTTCTTGTTTTTTTGTTGTTGATACAAATGCAAATTGATACATTTATGTATTTCTCTTTATTTAGTTATAAAAATTACATCAATATGAATGACTTTTTAAAGTAAGTGCTGCGATTTTGTCGGCATGCAGTTGCGCACGCACATCTAACCTCAAAGCAAGCAACAACAAAACTCATATGCACTCAAAACACACACAACAGCTAAAACCAAGATCAGCAGAAGCAGCAGCAGCAGCAGCCGCCGCCGCAGCCGCCGCAGCAGCATCATCATCCCCAGCAAGAACAACAACTACAGCAAACAACAACAACAACAACAGCAGCAGCAACGGCAGCGGCCGCAGCAGTAACGAACAGCAGCAACAAAGAGTAAGAGAAAAGTGCTTTCGTCTGTCGCCATTTGTAACTGTTTCAATCGGTGCTTCAGGGATTTCCAGTCGATTACCCCTGCACAACTGTCTCTCTCTCTCTCTCTTCCTCACACACACACAAATCACCCACACTCTAACGCTGATCATTTTTATGCTCCCACTCACTTTATCCTGCTTCTTCTGCGAGCTACACACACATACTCACACGCACACACACTAATACAATATTACTGTATATTAACTCTACTTTTTTGTTGTCATTCTTTACAGCGGTTAACAGCGGCAGCAACATTTGTGCGCATCAAGCAGCTTTCTGTCGGCCTCGAACGCCCCCGAGCACGGGCCAGAAAGAGCGAGGAGATATGTAAAATAGAAACAAGACGAACACCAAGTTGCCTTTGTCATTAGAGAAATTCAAGTGCTTTCTTATTGTATTTTAGCATTGTATTTACACATACAGTAACAACTCTTAGCAATTAAGATGATATTTTTTTTCAACGGAACACAAATGACTACTAAACCGGAAGGCCCCTTCAAATTCGTTAAATTTTCTGTGCGCATTTCGGTTCATTTAAATTATTTGTTAAATGTAAATTATTGTGAACGACCTGCTTGTGAATTGTGAAACCTTGTTTTGTTTCAATCGATTAATTGAAATTATCCAAAAGTATTTTTTATTTGCATTTCAAAATGTGTTTTTTCTTTTATATGAAGAGTCCAGCAAAAATCGGCTACGAGTTAAACAATTTATAGTTAAGTAAGATTTAAATTATTTATGTATTAGACGTTAAGCGGAGAGCGAGCAATAAGCGAGGAGAGAACTACATACAGTTACACATACTATGTTGATAAATGATTTCACTTATTAAACAAAATTTGAAACACTTAACATATTGACATTAACATTGCGGGCTACGAAAATAAACTTTACTGTGGAAATGAAGAGTGCAGCGCATTTTTTTATGGGTGAAGAAAGTCTAATATTATACTTAAGGGCTGTTAATATGGCATTATAATAGTAATATCATACTTATTATATATTATATATATTCTAATATATATTCTATTATATATATTCTAATTTTGACTTCCTTTGGCAAAGAAGCTTATTATATCAGTTGAAGTATTTAGAAAAAAGCTCTGGCTAGCAGTGCCAAATGAGTAATTACTAATAGCTATGGGCTATCGTCAAAATGTTAACATGATAGCTTAATGGCTATCGATAACATATGCCCGTAAGTATCGTATGTTAAAAGCCGTTACTAAAACGATCGATTTAATTGTTTTATAGCTGAGTAATTCAGGGTGCTATCTTGACACAAGTTGAACTAAATGAATTTTAATTTGATATTATGAGATATAAAAATTTTGAATAGCTTGAAAAATATTAAACTTACAGTTGCACCATTCATAATTTATAATTGGTTCTCAAAGTAATTAGGAGTTTTAGCAGCTCACTATAGTTATAGCAATATAGCGATATAGCTTGCTTTGTATATTCGTAATATTTCTGAAAAATGTTCATGCATTCTGAACAATATGTGATACGAAATATTAATAGAAATGTAAGCTTTATCGCCAAAGGTATTCAGCTTCTCAAACTTATAAAAGTTTTTTTTTCATTTTTCCAAGCTGGGCACAATAAAAATTACATAGTCATTGCCAAAAAATCGTTTTAATCCAGGCAGATTGTCAGTTGTAAATGCAAATGTACATATATGTTACACTTCCATTCGAATTCGATTGATATATCGTGCCATTATACTCATCCTTAGTTCGTATCGATGTTGTGCTCATTTTGGCACTGTTAACCGCAAGTGTGCTGTTTCTAAAATGTTTAAATAAATAAACCGTTAACCTGGTTGGGACCAACGTAAATAGAGCCATAGCATAAAATGTCATAGGTTTAGCTGCAGCCTCTTCAATTTTGGACTTATCTTATCCCAGGAAACTACATTATGAAATTTCGGGAAATCCCCGGCATGTTATCAAAGTAAAATCAGTTTTTGCAGCTGCGATTTTCTTTTATAACCCATTTACTCGTAAACTGATTTGTAATGGGAATCTGTTGTAGTACTTACCAAATTAGATTAATTTCAATTTCCATCTTCTCGAATTAGGGTTACAAATATTATTCAACTTAAGCTAAAGTTTTGTGCGCTGTGAATTTCATGTACATTTGCAGTCAGTGAGCGCACTGTTAATTAACATAAGCTATGTTAACGCTGTATCAATCCCCTTTCGTTCGACTAATCGATATCGATTTTCGATAAGAGCTCAACTTTAATTTGAATTTAAATATGAAATGAAGACGTTAAGCTTTATTCTATATTTACGTTTTAATTGTGTCTGTAATTCTAAAAAAAAAAATGAGAACATAAATAGAAGGGAAATGAATAAGCTGAAATTAACATTACATGCATTATTTATTGTTCGCTATATACACCCGCAGGTCTAGTGCACGCCATTTGGGGTCTGCGACTGTGTCGCCGCCAAAGCTGCTGCTGCCGCCTGCTGCTGCTGCTGTTGCTGCTGCTGCTGCTGTTGCAATTTGCTGCTCTGGGAGAAATCTATGCAGGCACCCGATGTCAAATCAATTTCCTCCGAGTCAGAGCCATCCGAGCCCTCATCGGAGGTGGGGCCAAGGGCGGCCATGCCGCCCAGATCCAGCTCGGAGACGCCGTGCACGGTCGGCTCCTTGTACAGCTTCAGCTCCGTGTAGGTTTTCGCTAGCTTCTCATGCTCGGACTGTGAGTGCGTCGACTGCTGCTGCTGCTGTTGCTGCTGAAAAGCTGGATGCATCATGGTAAAGTTGCCAGCGCCCTGTCCATTGGCCAGTCCAGGCCCATCGTTGACGCCCCCATCACTGCTGAGCAGCGCATCCTTGCCGCCCGGCGCATTGCCAGCAGACAGATTCTCTGGCATTTGACTGTTGCCGTTGCCGCCGTTGGCCGCTGCGCCATTGCCTGGCCTATTCGAGCCCCCACCACCACCGCCTCCGCCGCCGCCTATAACTGGCGGAGTGCCTAGGCTGAGGCAGCGCATCCGCCAAGCATCTTGCAGCAGCTGCAGGCGCGCCTGCTTGCGCCACTTTGCGCGCCTGTTCTGGAACCAGACCTGCAAAACAAAATACGAAAGTCAAAAAAAACTCGATCGGAGAGAAGAAATATGGAAACTTTGACATGGATATTGGAGTATAAAGAATATATAATAGTAGATAGACGATGGAAGGGATGGGAAATGCGAATCAGAAGGTTTTAGATTGTTAGGATATAGCTAACGCTGTGAAACTTTGATGTATATTGGAGTATAAGAAGTGCGAATAAGAAGGTTTAGGTTATTGAGTATATAGCTGACGCTCTGAAATTTTGGTGAGCTTTAAAAAAAAGTTTTGGGAGCTTATTGGATCTGGGATATGCGAATCAGAATCAAAGCTTGAAGGTATTAAACATTTTTTTTTTTAATACTTGATATACGTATTAGAATTATTAAAAAAAAGTTTTTGATCTGTTATATACGTATTAGAATCAAAGTCTTAAAATATTGTATAAAAAGTATATGATATACAAGACAAGATATATTGTACATTCACACATAGATTTAACGTTTTTAATAATTAATATGAAAGAAAATAATTAATTTAGTCACATAAAAAAATATATATATATATTTAAATATAAATAAAGTTTATTAGATTACGGATATGTGAATCAGAATAAGAGTTTGAAAGTATTAAAACTTTGTTTTTTTTTGAGATCTATGATATACTTATTAGAATCAGAGTTATAAAAGTATAAAAGCTATATGATATACGGGAGAAATATACATTTCAATATAAATTAAAAGTTAGTAAAAATGAATCTAAGAGAAAAAAAAATAAATTTAGTCATATAAAATAAAAATAAATAAATAAAACTTATTAGATCTGTTATATTCGAATCAGAGCTCGATTTTTTTAAAATATTTTCAAACGTATTAAAAAATTTGTTGAGATCTATGATATACGTATTAGAATCAGAGTGTTGAAACATAAAATGCGTATTAGTTCTATGATTTTAAGTATATAGCTATCGCTGTAAGATTTTTATAGGCCTTAAAGCATTGAGAATTTAGATCTGTGATGTACGTTATTACAATCCGAGTTTTAAAGTATAAAAACTTGATTAGATCTGTGATGATGCGAATCAGAATCTCTTGTCTTTTGGCTGCACTGAAACGCTCACTGTTCTTTATTTTGTCTTGTCTATATCTATTCAGTCATAGAATATTTTTATATATACAGATATGTAAGCAGATTTAAATTATAAGCAGATATATAATAAATAAAAAATATTATATAATATATATAATAAATACATAATAAATATATAATAATATAATAGATATGTATGCAGATATATGAAAAACTCTATGGCTGAGTGGAGATAGGTAAGCCTATATTATATTTATGCTTCAAAAATGTCATCAATAATTTTATTTATATTTATAAAAAATCCCATAAGTATAAAGTTTTTTTTTCAACTGAATCTTAACGTATTTTTCATGCTCTTGACATCATATATAGGCACTATATGAAACTGAACTCTCCTTGCATGTAGTTTAGAGTTCAGAGTTCAGTTTCATATAGTTTTTTATTTCCAGAAATATATTTAGTAGAATTTTTAGCTAAAATAAATTTAGTTTTTCTGCTTATCAATATTATTAATAACTTCTCGAAATATTCTAATTTTTTCTTTAAAAAAAGAATATCCTGAAATTACTTTAGAAACAAATCACGTAAAAAAAAGTTTGTAAAATTTCTATTACGCTCTGGTGTGCGCCGTCTACGAATGATCCTCGAAAATGCACAATATTTGCACATTCAGCGAGGACCGTGACCATATGGGCCCGCTTGCCCGGCTGCCTTGATTCACCTGGACGCGTGCCTCGCTGAGGCTGATGCGCAGCGCGACTTCCTCGCGCAGAAAGACGTCCGGGTAGTGGGTCTTCTGGAAGAGCGCCTCCAGCTCCTGCAGCTGCTGCGGCGTGAATGTGGTGCGATTGCGGCGCTGGCGCCTCCGGCCGAACATGTACTCCGTGAGCAGATCGCCCGGCAGCGGCGATATGAATGGCCCAGCCATTAAATGTATTAAAATAAATTTAACTTATTTCAATACAGATTTTTTAAATTTTTTATATTATTTTTTTTTTTATCTTTTTTCACTGTTCACTGAGCACAAACAAAAAAGGAACAAAAAGATTTCGCCCAACGCACGCAAAATGCAGATTTCTATTGTGGATAATGCACGGTAGATGGCGCCAGAGCCAACTACTACTACAAAAAAATTGTGAACTTTCGAAGTGCGCGTTTGGCCAGCGACTGCGGGAGTGCAGGCAGCGTCCTTTGGCTTTTATGCAATCGCTGCGGCAGCCAAGTCAACTACTGCACACACACACATTTACACATATATGCAAGTATGTGTATTGGTGAGAGTTGTATTGTGGCTGCGCCTGCGATTCGCAGCAGGTTCTTATGTGTGCGCAATAATTGGAAGAATGCCCACTGTAATTTATAGCTAATTGATATTCACACACACTCACACACACATATACACACATACACACACACACACACACACCCGCACACCCGCAACCCGCTTACCAGCATTTGTGTCTAAACATGGCTGCCCACTTCGCGGCGTTGTGCCAGCTCTGTACATTAGCATAATTCTGTTAACCGCTCATAACGTTATTATCATTAATATTTCGCCGTCTACAGCTGTCTCTGCTATTCGCTCTCGCGCTCGCTCTGACGGCGAATTCGCCGCACGCCGTCTCGCTCACGATGCTAACCACTTAGAATGGCAGGTGGCTAGGAGCGCGCGCATCCTCTGTTCGCTGCGCTCGCTCATTCGCTCGTTGTAAACATAAACAAATATAACACACAACAATGTAGTGCACACACACACACACAAGGAGAAGTCCCGAGAGCTCGCCTCTTAATGACTGTGCACTACTCTCCCACACCAATACAATCGCATGGCGCTGCTGCTGCTGCTGTTGTTGTTGTTGTTGTTGTGCTTATTACTGTTCTGCCAGCTGCGTCGGCTTTTATTGTTTTCTCGTTTTGACTTCGTTAAATTACGGCACAAGCACAAAAACCTCAAAAACGCCGTTAGCTTTGCGACTTGCATTGCCATCGGAGGCGGGCTGTGGCAGCGCAGTTGGGTAGGCAACGAACGTTGCACAGTGGGTCGCGTCGATCGCTAAGAAGTAGGCAATCAATATTTTTTTAATATATCGTATGATTTGAAAAGCTTTGAGTAGTAAAGAATGATAATTGTATATACAGCGTATTATTTTTGCAAAGTAATTATATAAATATTTTATTTTATTATATAAGAATATAATTAATTTTATTTGATGATTATATACATTTTTAACTTTTTTTATTATAATAAAAAATATAATTTTTTAATTTTATTTGAAGAAATACTATAGTATAAATATTGTATTATTATTATTATTAGTATTAAAATTTTATTAAAAATAATAGATATACGTATAATATTTTTTATTATTGATTGATATTGATACGTATAATATTTTTTATTATTTTAATAGAATTTCAATAGAATGCTATGACACATCAAAATATTTAAAATTCAATTTTGTTAGAGTATACATAAAAAAATAAATGTGTTTATGTTATAATGCGTATTAT